>JAOXNR010000031.1:7423815-7448556 GCA_028571225.1 Parsonsia alboflavescens
TATTTATATATGTATAAAACTTGACAGTTAATTGTTAGAGTCTTAACTGAAGCACTCCATAAGGTATGCTTCATAGCGTTTCTTAGCATTATTAATACACGAAAATGGTATAGAGTGCACATGTATACCCCGTATAGAGTGCACTGTTAAGTTTAAATATATAAAATATATTTTTTTAAAAAAATTTTTTATTGAAGATTTTAAAATGAAATGAAATCTTACCCATTAAAGACTTAGTTGTGCACTAATGCACTTTATAACATTTTTTCTTTGCCTTGTCGTGTGTTACTCCCGAAAGGTACTACAGCCATAATATTTTGCTATTAATGTAGAGTATCATGATCATGGCGGACGCAGGTTTAGCCTCGGGTGGGCCTCAAAAAAAAAAAAAAAAAGAAGTAATTATCTAGTGTTATTGGTGTTTTTTAAAATTGTAAATCTTGTACATTTCCTTTAGAAACAATAAAAAGAAATCCTTTTCTAATTTAAAACAACTTCTTTTATCAATTTAAATTTCTAATCGAATATTTTTTAAAAAAAAATAATTAAATATATTTAAACATAATTCTAATAAAAAAAAGTCATAGTTTATGAGCATAAATATATACAATCAGTTTAAGACCGTCGTATATAATACTCTTCAAATCATATATGTAACATTATATAATGGGCCGCAGTTTAAGCTAAAGTTATATATGATGGCTCCAAAATTATAGTATAAAATCTAAAATTTATGATAAATCATAGCATATACGATACAATATACTACGGCTTGTAATATATAGTCATGATTATATATGACGTATTTATGACCGCCGTATATACTTTTTAATACTCCAAGCCATTGCATAAAGTGGTTTTGCAACAAGTATTTGACTGCTATAAAAAGTGTCATTGGGAATAGCCCAGTTTATGATAGTGTTATCAATTTCAAGTATGAATATAACCATATAGTCAATCAATATTATTTGTTAAGAAAAAAATGTTTTTCCCTTTTTTCCTACCATCCAATTATGTAGAAATTTATAAAATGTTACATAAATTTCTAAACTAAAATTATAAAGTTGTTAAGATTTAAATTGTTCGTGATTTTGATTTTATTGTTTCTTAATTTTTATATCTAAATAAAACATTCTCTTGTTTTTTATAAGTTATGAATTTTTTATTTTTTTAAAAAAATGGTTTATCAAGAACAATTTTTTAAATTGTCTTTCATTTATATAGAGTGGGAGGTTCCCAATAATGAAATCAACATTAAAAATTTCAAAATACAAAGTTTTTAAAAACAATTATAGTAATTGTTTTAGTACTTTATATTTATATATAAAATAATATTATTTTTACAAGCATGATTTTATTTTTTTATCAAATATATTTATGATTAAATGTGTGTCCCACTTGACATTTGGGGCACAAATCCGCTAGTGATCATGATGGGGATACTTTTACCAAACTATTTAGAACATATATAGTCGGTATATAAACTTTTTATGAATCGAGTTTACAAGTCGATTTCATGAGTCCTTTAACGAGTTTGCATAAACTAATAAGTTTAAAAACTTTGTTTTTAAGTACCGCGTACCAAATTAAAGTATCAAATGAACCTATCCTTATAAATTATGCTTTTTTTAAGGTAATATATTGCAAACCAATACCTATAACAAGAACTGGGAAGTACCACGTACTCGGTAACTATGGTTCACATTATTTATCTAATAAAGGTATAGAAGTATCCTTTTATGATATGGAGATGAACATAAATACATAAGTACTGACTAGCGACCATTGAGAAAGTCTTAGTATCAAAGTTATGGGTTGTCAATCACTTTTATACATTTATATATCTATTTTGGGCTTAATGATAAAGAGATAATTGAGTTTTGTCGTTTTTAAACAATATTTTATTCTATGATTTTGGCAAAATCTGACTTATAATTGCATTTATTTTACATGTTGTTTGAAATTAAATATGATTTGTTTGATTACGAATTTGGTATTTTATAAATGTTCTCTATATTTAGTTATGGAAATATGATTTCTATGTATTTGCATATTTTTCGTAAATATTTTTATTTAATGGATTTTGAAATGTTTTGATAAGTTGGACATATTGTCCATGCAAAAATGTTTTATTTTATTATTTTTTTTCTTCTAAGTAAAACGAATGAACAGAGTACACAACGGATTGTTTAGGCTTGAATTAAGTTTCGAGGAGGAAACTTTTTGTCAGAAGGGTAGAATGTGATACCCACCCGTGGGCTAATGTTTTTTTAAGATCCAAATTAGCAGAGGCTAGTATTTCTATAAAACATGGATTTTATTTGTCTTCTACAATTAATTTTTTCTTTTCCATTTTATTACTGAATACGACATTTCAATTAAAGTTCATATTTTCTTTGTAATAATAATAATAATTCCTACAATTGATTTCATTATTTGAACTATATATCTTTAGATATTTGAACTATATATCCTAGATAATTTGAGGAGATTAAAAGTGATTTATGTGAAATCTAATTTTGTTGGTATAACACTTAGATTAGTTTAAGGCACGAGTTTCATGAGGTTTATTGGGGGAAACAAGTTCCAAATCTCCTGTCTGAACACCATCGAGCATAGTCATAAAGTCCAAATCTGTTGGGATTGAATTCAGTAATCTAACCAATGATCTGTATGCTCTTGTGCTTAAACTAGACTATAAATGAATCTAATTCTACAAGTCTGATACTTTGAATTATTATGAACGATAAATTTTTCAGTAGAGTTTCTAGAATTGATGTGAGTTTGATTTTATAAGCATGTTGCTTTTAAATATAGAGTAGAGTTACCTTATACCATTGGGCTTTTAGCTCACACATTAGTTAGCTAATGCAGATTTAGAGAACTCCGAGGACGTAGAAAACAAGGAGTAGCTAGTGATTTATGAACTTTGAATGCAATTTATGATTTATTTAGCTTAAGTTGAATCATATTGGTTTTTGTTTTGTATTGCCTATTTTAGGCCTTGAATTTATAGTTGTTTATCTCTTTCAATTTAAGTTGAGAGATTTGATCAATTGTAATGTTTTGAGATTTTTGTTTGACTGGAGTTAATTGTTATGTTCATTGTTTGGATTTTGTAATAGAGGCTTAGAATTCGTGAGGATCACCTTACAACCTCTGTCACGTTACACTTTTGAATTTGGTTTTCGAATCCCAAGTTTGACCCGATTCTCGATCGTGACATTTAATTCTATCAGAGCATGGTTTTGGACTAACTTGGGTATGGGCATAGAGGGGAAGCTAGGTATTTAAGAGGAGGTCCACATCAAAGTTATGTAAAGTTATTGATGTATTGATAATAATGAGCGTAAGTATCCATTATCACTTTGGAATATCCATTTTGGTATAGTGAGCATGAAAATTAAGTAATTGACAGTGGATAATACCAGGCCTATAGTTACGTTTCGAGTTCGAGGACCTGGGGTGTGACATTCATGATCAGTAGGGATGGAAACAAGCCACAGGCGAGGCCTGTTAAACATGCACTTGCCTTGAGCCTGGCCTGTGCCATGTTATAGGATAGTTTTTTAGGCTCGAGTCTGACCTGATCTGAAGCCTGTTTATAAAGCCTATATTTTTAAAAAAACTTAATTTATTTTAATTTCAATATATTGTACTCCCTTCTTTTGTAATTGAATGTCTTTATTTTTATTTTTAGTTGCTCGAATTTGAATGTTTGATTTCCTAAAATAGATAAATTTGTAGTATAAAGTGGACTAACAACCTCCTTAATTTAATATTTATATCCCCTTGACCAAGAGTTTGTTAACTAATTGCATTTATAAGAAGAATAAGTTATTAATTTACATGAAAGTCAAATATACTGTTAATTTTTAATCAAATCAAAATAGAATATTCAATTCTAAACTGAGAGAATAATATAAAATACTATAATATTTGATCATTTTATGTAAGAAACAAAATAACAAATTATAAAACTAATACAAATTATAATAACTCAATATAACTTACTCAAAATATGTTATTTAATATGATATAATTTAATTAATATCACCATATACAATAACAAACACACTAATTTAAATTGTGATTCATAGATAAATTAGATCAAATATTAAGTATTGTTACTAGCTACAAACACCTTCAACAATATAACTAAATAAGTTATTAAATCGAAGTATAATTTAATAATTAATTAGAAAAACATTATTTTAACAATGCAAAAAGATCTTTTCAGTTTCTTATTTAATCATGCTAGTTAACACTTAATTATATAAAATATATAATAACAATAATAAGTTGAAAAATGTTATCACAACCCAATTATATATGTTATATGTTCAAATCCCAAATATATATAATTTTATAAAATTTAAAAACATTTTTAAAAAAAAAAAGAAACGGACCCAAATGGACCCGATAGGCTTAATGAAGCTTACACAAGGCCTAGACTTGACTTCTTACACTAAATAGACCTAAGAAAAAGTCTAAGCCTTAACCTCTACACTGAACAGAAGCCAAACCAAGTCAAATACAAGTTCCTAACAGGTCACCCGACCTATTTCTACTCCTCCCTGTAGCCGTAAGGGTCTCAGCCATAGGAGGAGAAGACAATGGTGGTATTTTTGTAGTTTCTTTGGGCTCTTAATTGGGCTTCAGCAATTGATTTGTGGACCAAAAAGATAGATTATTTCATAGCCCACAACGTTTTGGGAAGATAAATGACTACTTCGACTGGTTCTGTTTTTCCACCAAAAATATTCTCCTATCCATTTCTATCAGAACACTTATTATTAACTATTATTCGAGTAGTAAAAACCCAAAATTGGAAATTTTTAATAAAGTTCATAAGTTAGATGATTTATATTTATATTATTCTCCCTCTCCCTAATTTCATTTTAAGTAAACTAAATCAAACTTTTTTTTTTGTTAAAATTAGTGCAAGTAAGGGTCATTTTCCAAAGTTTTGGACAAGGGACAAGAATCTTGACTGCTAACAACATAGTTGTTGGAGATACCTCATAAAACCGGCAAGGATATTTGGAGTTTTTGGATGAGATCATTGTCCGAAAGTGTTTATGCCAAAGCCACTCTTAGTTTCTATCGAGACTTGGACAATTGGCAGTTACCTTTGTGGTCTTCCTTCTCTTGCCATTTGTTCATCTTCTTGTTCTTACCATCCGAGGCTTTCCGACCATTAGGATACAATTTTCTTTTTTTCCTGGTCTTTTGATAGATTGATAAAACATCTTCTTTACATCCCTTCTCCTCAATCTTGGATCAGACAGCATTATCTATGGAGCAGAAAGATGATGATCCTACGTTTTCAAAGCTAGAAACAGCTTGTGATGATCTCAGAACCCTTCTTCAAACTTCTGCTAATGTGGAGGCAAGTTTAGAAGAAATGGACAATAAGCTCGTTGCAATACAAGATTCTTTAACTAGTTCATCAAAGAGAATTGCTCCATTGCAAACACTGTCCATTGCCAACAAAGCTCTAGAGACAAGAATCAACAGGGCTATTGCCCCGGCTCTTGCCCTTCTTGACAGCTTTGAACTCTCTGATTCTCTCCAAACTAGGCTTCTTGAGCTCGATTCTAAGTTGTCTAATGAAACGGGCAGCAAGAAAAGGCTTAAAAAGTTGATCGAATATGTGGGTTGTGTGGATAATTTGAATAAGGCTATTAACTCGATTAGCCAAGAATGTGAACCCGCAATTCAGAAGCTGCAAGAAGTGGTGGAGTTCTTGAGTAGGACTAAAGCCACGGATCAGTTCAGGACACGACGCTTAAGGGAAACTTTGATGACTCTAAAGGCACTGTATGAGACAGAGGTTGATGCAATGAAATTCGACGGTTTGCTTGATGAAGCTTTGATGAACTTGCAAGATGAGTTTGAGAGCTTACTGCAGCAGCTGAGGCATCAGAACATTGAAGGGGTTCAAAATTATGATGCCCATGATGTGTTGCCTTCCGATTTGGGTAGTGATCAGGAGCTTGAAGTTCTTGGCAGAATTTCAAAGATACTGGCTTCCAATGATTGTTTAGATATATGTATTGATATCTATGTGAAGGTAAAGTACAAAACTTGCCATGATTGGATTGGTCTATTGATTAAATTAGAAACTGGAAACATTCAAAAATTCTCAAGATCTATTGTAAACCAATAGTACAGACAACAGATTACAGTTCTTGAAATATCTAACAAACCTGTTTCTTTCTTAAATGTGTTTGTAGGTGAGGTATAGAAGAGCAGCAAAAGCTTTGATGAGGCTAAATCCGGATTACTTGCGAACTTACACTCCTGAAGAAATTGATGGGATGGAATGGGAGAATCTAGAGACAGCCATTAGCCTTTGGATCCAGCACTTTGAGCTTGCTGTTAAATCTGTTCTTGTATCAGAAAAGACCCTTTGCAGCCGAGTTCTTGGAAGCCTTATGGGTGGGATGATATGGGCTGAATGCTTCATCAAGATTGCTGATAAGATCATGGCAGTCTTCTTTAGATTTGGAGAAGGGGTGGCAAGAAGCAACAAGGAACCCCAGAAACTATTCAAGCTCTTAGACATGTATGATTCCTTGGAAAAACTCAAGCCCGAATTCTCAGTTACTTTTGAAGGCGAAGCCGGTACTGATATCTGTTCAAGATTTCGAGAACTAGAAAAGCTCTTAGTTCATGCTTCTACAAAAGTGTTCTGGGAATTTGGCCTAAGAATTGAGGGCAATCAAGATGGTCATCCTCCACCCCAGGATGGATCAGTTCCAAAATTGGTTCGGTATGCTATTAACTACTTGAAATACTTGGCAAGTGAAGTTTACAGTACACCTATGGCTCAAGTATTCAGAATTGAGCAAACATGGAAAGCTGGCATACTTTCAAAGCCCGAAACGGATGAGAATTTGCTCAAGGATGCCATTACCAATGTGATGGAAGCAGTTCAAAGAAATGTCGAATCAAAAAAAGCACGTTACAAGGATAAAGCATTCTCCAATATATTTGTTCTCAACACTTACTGGTACATTTACATGAGGTCTAGGAATACTGAACTTGGGAAGCTCCTGGGAGATCAGTACCTGAAAAATAATTACAAGCTTATTGCTGAAGAATCTGCATATTTGTACCAAAAACAAGCTTGGGGGCCTTTGCTGAAGTTACTGGACAAAGAAGAACTGAAAAGAGTAAACAAGGATGCAATTGGAGCCATCTCAAGAGGGAAAATGGAAAGTTTCATGAAAAGTTTTGATGAAATACTGCGAAGACACAGGAATTCTTACTACATTCCTGATCTGGACTTGAGGGATCAAATAAGAGAGGCCACCATTGAATTTCTAGTTCCTGCATATACTGAGTTCTTGAATTCTTACTCCACCTTTCTCCAGGCTAAAACATATTTATCTTCTAAAACAGTAAAAGGACTTCTAAGCCAGATTTTTGAAGGGGGCCCAGAACAAAATGGTGATCGAAGATCTATCTCTGTGCCCCGTGATCATAAAGACCGTGCAGAAGCAAGGCCGCCATCAATCTCCCTGGAGAATTCAAGAGAGAGTAAGCCCTTGAGAAGGACTACATCTCATGCAATTGATGCCTGAAAAGGGTTGCAAAAGTTCTATATATTGAGATAATGTAAAGGTTTCTTCTTATTCAGATGATGCCTACGAGTAATGTAATGAATATATTATATATTTCATCATCATCAAGTTTTGTATGCCACAGTACGATGTTTGGATCTTTTCTTCACCATCCACATGTTTTGGATTTGGAGCTTGGTTTTCATGTTTTGGATTTTTAGCTTGGTTTTCCTCTATGAATTGCTGTAGGACTAATGTATTTTGTTTTGGTTACCGGGTTCATTATTTAATCTCATAACGTTTTAATGCATATGTTCACCAGCTTGCACTGATCAAGGATTTAGTATATTTACATATCTATTCTTTGTTAATTGATTTATGAGCAAGATAATTCTGACTTTTTTAAATTTATTTTTATCTAAATATAAATATGTATTTATGAAAATTAAAATGTACAAATTACTTGAAAATAGTCGAAGAATCTTCATATAGAAACGTTAGACAATTCTGCCTACCGTGTGATGACAATCCTGACTTCTTTATTGTTTACTTGGAGATGTTAAGGATATTGAGCCAACAATGTCACACAATGGCGGTCGTCAACGCCAAAGATTTCGTCCGGACACCTGCTGAGATTAAGAAGAAGACGTAGGCACCAAGCACTGGATTTTTAATTACTTAATTACTTATGTTTATTATTATATTTTCGAAAATTTTTTTTAAAAATTATTTCAGATAATTAAAAGTGGAAATATGTCCACACGAAGGAGAAAAAGGATTTGCAAATACAGTTATACCCAAAACTACGGCACCTTAAAAACAAGAAACAAGACACAAGAAGAAAGAAATAGAATCATTCTTTTAGCCACTGAAGAATCTTCTCTTTACTTCGCCTTTCATTGCCTCTTTCTTCCGTTAAATCCTCATCGCAGTACCAGATAACCACCAAGAACTCTTGCCGGAATTTGATTTCCGAAAATCTCAAGAATCAATTGAACAAAAAATGGCCGTTAATTTGGACTCCGGTGAGAACGTGGCGTTCTCATTCTCAGATTTCCCAGAAGATGTGCAGCTCTGCATCCTATCGTTTCTTGAGCCATCAGAACTTTCTGCGTTTGCCTGCACCTCCACAAGATTTTGCTTTATGTGCCGGGATGATGATAGGCTTTGGTTCTCAATGTGCAACCGTAGATGGGGCTCCAAGACCTCAATCAATAAATGGGGTAATGGAAAAATCTCATTTAAGCTTATCTACAAAACCCTTCTTGAGTACGAAAATTTGATTGGATTCTGGCGTCGTAGTGGCACTGCGGCGCCGCTGCTCTTCTTCGAGTGGGGTCCATCTTTTATCTCCGGGTCCAGGGTTTCGCCCTTGAAAGCGGATTCTTGGGAGGTAATTAAGTCTCCATTCTTGTGGATCACTTTGACATCGAAGGGGGAGTCCGCAAATTATCTTGATCCTGAGGGCAAGCTTGAATATTCGGAGAATTTAGTTGATCCAGAAGAAATGGGAAATTTGGAAAATGAATTGATTCCTGTGAACTTGAGTTTTATATTAAGGTATCATTTTGTGGTTGAGGAAAATGTGCACTTTTATGGGTCTTCGACTTCGAGTCCAAATGGAGCAATTCGGAAGGTTTCTAGTTCTGGGAATTTGAAAGGAGAGGAGTATGAGGAGGTGAGTGGTTCCCCTGGGAGCTTACCTGACCGGTTTATGTCCGAAATTTATCAGTACTTTGCAAATCGAACAAGTCCTGGTGGAAATGGATCCTCAAGGAGGCAGAGGAGAAGGGCAAAGGAAAGACAGGCAAGAAGGAAGTTGGAGCCGGAGCATTTTGTCAAGATTGTTAATTGCTCGCCTACCCCTTTCCGGCCTTTGCAGGGTTTATGGAAGGTGGCAATTCTGTACTCTGCAGTGACCTTGATTTTTATTTATTTATTTTTCATTTTGATAGTGCATCCCCTTGGCTTTTAGTCATTTAAATCTTGTTTGATCACTTAATTGTTCTTATAGATGAAATTTTAATTGACATTGTTTCATAATCCGTTTTTCCCTTTCATTGTCCTGATTCTGCATTTCATGAGATATTTGATTATTTATTTTTCAATTATCAGAAGGACTTGATCTTTTGAAGTGAAACATTGAACTAAGTAATTGTTTATGGATTAGATGATAAAATGCAGCAGAATGGAACCAATTGACTTTTCATTAGCTATGTGCTGTTCTCAGATGTGGATGGATGTAACATTTGCATTCATGTTTCTTGGATATGATTGATGACTGTGGATCGAAATTTCTACTATTTGAATTCTCACAGAATTTCAGGTAATGAGAATGCGATCAAGAACACTATGGTCTTATGGGGAATCATACATAACACTGTAGAATATTTCAGCTATTCTGTATCTCTTCTTTTTTCTGTTTGAATGCCTGAAACTGGGGCTATTTACCTGATTGGATTCCATTACTCATTTCTTTTAGGATGTATCCATTCGTGTGTAATTTTTGTTCCTTCCTCAGAATGTAAGAATCATCTATTTGTTCTCATGTGTTTTCGGTGTATGCCTTTAACTTTTATATTTATTAATACCCCAAGCTCATTTACTTGTGATGATGACTTGGCATCAATTCCTTCAGTTACCTATATGCTTTGAAGAATCCGCAGCTGATTTTCATGAATATGTATGTCAGGTTGTCTCATCAAACCAATGACCAATTTAATTCTATGAGCATCTTTTTAGATGAAGTAACGAAATAAATATTTCCTTAGTTTTATCGCATGTAAGCTCCAGAGATTGCATATCGGAGGTCCTTCATTTGCTTTCTCATCTGCTAAAGTTTTTTGGCTTGTAAAAATATACTGGTCTTTATTTCATGGCCTCATTTATGTTGTTTCTGGTCTGGTATTTGATTTTCAAATGGATTTAATTTTTCGATGAAGCATATGATGCTCTTTCCCATTTTGTTGTAGGGGATATCCAATAGCAGGAACCTGGAGTTATTCCTCGTTTCATATGACGACATTGGTGGTATTGCTTGCCGAAGAGTTGGGGACTCATCTGGACCTTCTGCTGGATGTAACCCTGTATTCTGGACATCAAGTACTACATTGATTGAGCCTCCATTTTCTGCCTATGAGGAACATCTATATTATAGCCGCATACATCTGAGGCCATCTGCAGAGCCTGATAACAATCATGAGCATCCACGACTCGCAGATATGGGTGCTGTCTCTCGTATTCTTCCTATGACTTCCAGCTGTGATTTGGTTATTCCAGGGACTGTTATAAATCCGTTGCAAGTTGAGGGAAGGATCTGGCAATATGAGAATGGGACTCTTGGATTTGGCTTTCTTCGGCATGGTTACACTGTAGACCTGAAGCCTATAGCTGTAGATGGCCAACTTGTGGATGCTATAGATTAGTTAAAATTATTTAGCTTTCTTTTCCAGAATTTCCCCAAAAACAAGAAAAAAAAAAGATCAGATTTCTTAGGATTGTCTTGTACATAATATCTTTCATTGGGATGTCGTCAGGTAACCGATGTTACCATGTAACATGCATGTAAAATCCAAAAGAATCTTCCTTTTGACAACTTATTCTTTCTGGTATTAGAATAAGTGATTGTATTGGACATTTATGTTCTCTCTTTATTTTATTCATTTGTTTTGTCTGGGCTATTGGGTTTCTTTGTGTTGGTCATGAAGTTGCTTCTTAACCTTGACATAAGCAGAATTGTAGTCTCTCTCCTTTTCTATGTTTAGTTCTTTTATTTGCTGCTGTGCATTTCCACTTTATGATTGCTGGAATCATCATTTTGAGTACTAACAATTTCAGAGGTTTGTGGTTCACTTCTAGTCTCTTTCTTTTGTTTTCTCGGGAGGGATTGATCCTGGGGTATATACTTCTAGAACCACACCTCATAAGTTTACATAAGAGTAAGTTACTATAATTTAATGATGAAACCTACTTATTCTAGATCATAATGATTTATTGGTTCTTCATGTTCTGTTGATCTGAGAAATGCAAGGTCATGCTGAATACAAATACATGAGCAGCAATATTTTACTGAAGCTTAAAAATTCCTTTTGGATCTCAGTTTGAATGCCCAGTAACAGCAGAACACAAGCCAAGTTGCAACCAGGGGCCAAAGAACATGCACAAACAACATGAGAGACTTCCAATCTTCTAGCTGTAATCCTGTTTCTGATAATGTAGGAAAGGTAGGCTGCAAAAAACTACTTCTATATTTGGGCAAACAATATAAATGGGGAAACCAAGTTCAACTTGCAGACACTCCCTGTAGATTATGATTCTGCAGCAACTTCTCCAACACTAGCCGAACTTTTGTTGTTGTCACCCTCAAGCTGGCTCAGGTTGCCTTTCTCCTTGATGAGTTGAATATGGTGGTGCTTACAGTACAGGCGCCCCTCATGTGCAATATAGTTGGAGGGGCTGATAACACATCCACCATGGGTGCATCTGAAGCAGCTCTTGTGGTATGGAGTTCCATTCACCGATACCTTAATAATATATTTCTCATAAGAATGATATAGAATACCATCTGATGGTTGAGAATGGGCAATACAACATCAATTTTACAGAGTTCTGAAATGTCATCTAAAACTGTAAAATTGCCTCATTTTTTATTCTGAAGCAATAATATTTGTTTGTCCCAAATGTGAATTTATAAGTTTAGTAATCCATGATTGATTTTCTTAGCAGAAGGTTGTAAAATGGTTAGTTCTTACCTTTTCAGTTGGATAAACAGTCTTGCTGCATCCCAGACATTTTTCTCTTGTTCCTCCAAACATGCTTGAAACTTTATTTGCCAATGGTTTCTGTCCCAATAAATAACATTAAATCAATAAGTACTAGCATCAACATTTCCATTAATCATTATCTTAGCCTTTCTAGTTTCTACCGCGTTCTGGGTTGAGCTTTACCTCGATGTCAGCCGGTTTCTCTGGCTTTGCAATTTTAGGGGTCCCTGAGAATTTTAACATGAAAATCAGATTTCTCGTTTCTCCATCTGCATCAACTTTTTTTTCCTTATACAGATATCTTTATATACTTACCTTCAAAACTCTTTTCCAGGCTGCCAGTTCTTTTGAAGAGCTGATCAAAATGTGGCCTGCAATACAGAACTCCTTCAAATGAATTGTAATTGCCAAGCTGCAACAATTCAACCACATGGATCAGTAACACCAATAAGAAGAAGGCTACCCTTTTGTGTGAGCTCAATCTCCCCCTCCATCAAACAAACCATTTGATGCTCAAAAATGAATCAAAGCACAGATCCCAGAAACAAAGCTTAACAGTCAGATATCCTGGTAAATCCTACTGAATTTGAAAGATGGGATGGGAAGAGATAAAGCAAACCTTAAGAGTTCCTTTGCAGTGGTGGCATCGGAAACAGGCTTTGTGGTAGATTCGATTATCTGCTGTTAACTTGTCAACCAGATACACAGTCTTGTCACAGGCCATGCATTTCTGGGTTGTTCCTGCAAATGAAGCCATGATTATGATTTCTGTTCTCAGTTTCTTCTTCTTCTCTCTGAGGCTTTGGAGAGCTTCTCTGAGAGGGAAGGGACTCAAATCTCAAGGTGTGGACTGCAGTAAGATAAGGAGGGAGGGATTGAGGGAGGGAGGGAAATAATAGACAAAGTAATGTTGAAATAACTGAGAAACACCAAAAGCAGCTATATGAATAATAATTGTAGGGATGGCAACAATCATTCCTAACATGCATCACCAAACTACCTTTGGTAGATACCCTTTTGCTTTCTCTCCCTCTCTGTCTTTTCTTTTTATTTCTCTTTAATATATGAAAAACTCCCGTAAATTTATTTACGGTTAAAATACAATATTGTGTTTTTATTAATATAATATGGAGTTATAAAAGCATAAAAATTATCCTACCCCAAAAACAAAAAGAGTATAACAATAGCTTCAAATAGTATTGCAAGAAAAAGCTAGACAGAAAATTGACACGGTAAGACTTTAGTTGCGAAACTTGCAAGAAAAAAAAATGTTAGCCTGCAAATTCATAATCAATTGTTCCTTATGAAGCTATCAAAGGCACATGGTTGCTGGAGCCCAATTTGGTAGATGGTGTGACTTTCTTGATGCAAGGCTTCACAATTTTCCCCATTACTTTCATTAATAGTGAAAAAAAACAAAAGAGAAAAAGAAAAATGGTGGCCTCCATTTAGGGTTGAATGTAAATTCTCAAACAATAAAATATACTTGTTATTATTTGAATTTGAATGTTTCATTTTGACTTTAGCAAATTTTATCGGATTGCAAAATTTTTACTCATTTAAAAAATGATAATAGGAAATTAATTTTTGAACGACTCAAAATAGAAATCTACTAGAACTAAATTTGTTTTAAAAAAGTACACGGAGGAGTAATATTTATTTATTGGCAAGTGAAACAAAAGAGAGAGTAAAATTTCAAAATCATAATTTTGTGGTCAGACAGATTAGTTGAGAGGATTGATTGCATTATTATTTCTTTCATTCTTTTTCAAGTTTTGGGAGGAGGTGGGGAATGGGGATAGGGGTTATTTGGGGACTAGGCAATCGGATCATCTTCTTCTTCTTCTTCTTCTTCTTCTAAATATAAATACAAAGCAGGGTGTAAAGAATGAAGATATTCCTTGGCCAGCCTAGCCAGGTTGGATGGCTGGTTGGGTGTGCACCACTAGTCCTACAGTTAGCAGTTCATATTAAAATATCTCATTAGACGACACCTTGAAAAAAGAAACAGACTCTGCGATTTGGATTAATCTCATTTGGATGGGATATCAGATGATTCAGCCAAAAAAAAAAAAAATCTTCAAAATAAAATATTGGTTTTGTGAGAGGGAACTGGACAGACAGAGAGACAATTATAGTACATTATAATAATAATAATATAGGAATACGTATATGCGAAGATGATATTTTTCATCCATCAACTTTTTATGGACTATCACTCTTATCAATGAACTTTCTTTTTTATATTTTTGATCCTTCAATTTTTTTTTTTTTTTGGTGCAATCAATAATTATGACCGTAAATGAAGTTTATGACTTTTTCTGGTAACGAACTTTTTTATCAAAACACGTTCTATTTTACTTTATCCATTTTATGACCTACAATCCACTTATAACCCACTCAATTTATTTTAATCATCCGGTTAAATTAAAAAAAATAAACGAAGCAATCAACTCCAACGCATCTCCTTTTCTTCCTCCAAATTACCCTCACTGGCATTCTGGGCGTCAGATAACTTGTATTGGGATACCTCAATTCAACAGGAAGAATCGCCCCTAGTGCAGGGAAGATCATCTGATATCGCCTCACGTTGAAATGGAACACGAGGATGATCAGGGAGAAAGAAACCGAGGAGAATCTTCCGGCACGTTACTGAGGATCAAGATGGGAGAACTACAGAAGCTCAAGGAGAAACTAAAGAAAGCTAAAGATGATGCAACACAGTTATGGTTAGACTCAAAGCCTCTCATCAATGAGCTTGAGAAGCTGTTGTCGGGAACTTGTAAGTATAAAAGGTTACCATATCTGGCACAACCATCTCCCAACTGGAGTCTCAAGTTGAGGACATAGGTGCCCCAATAAGGTCTAAAAAGGATTAAGAACCGAAGATCCAAACAACGATCAACGATATAAGTCTGGTTTTAGATAACAGAAGGGACTAGATGGAACAACTGAAGATAGAAAGATATCAAAAGCACAGAACAAGATTGCAATTGAAGCAGGTTTTGAGACTTGGGAAGTGGTCTCTTCGAAGACAGCAACTCACTCTAACAACAATACAGAAGGAATTAGAATCAGTGCGTCTGGGGTAAAGCGCATCACTACATCAATTGTTAAAAGAAACCAGGTGAGTTATGATTGGATCATGAATAAAGTAAAATATAATATCTTTAACAAAAATAACCCTTTTCAATAATCGGAAAAAGTCATAAAATTTAATTTCCAATCATAACGAATGATTGCAAAAAAACAAAAAAGTGTCAATCATCCACGTACATGTATGACTGCACTTAACCGGAAAATTAAACTTAAACTTTTCAAATGTTGTTATTTCTCTCTCAAGTTATTTAGGAATACATGTACTATTTTAACATTTCAAAAATACTACCATCATATCCGAAATTGAATGCTCATTAATGATAGAAAATTTTATAAAAATAATTATAATTATTTTTTGGATATTATAATATTATAAAATTTACCATTCAGTTTATGAAATTAATCATTAAACCTCGACTTTACATCATTTACAACCTCTCAATTATTGATTTTACTAGATGGATATATGCAGATTAAAGAATTATCAAATTCACAATAAAATTTTGAATTTTTTACTGCTCACTCTGATTTTTTTTAAAAAATACGTTTTGTTTAATGATGTCCAAATAAATTTGTAACCTTTCAATATTCTATTTATCCAAAAGAATCTACTATTCCACGCATTGAGATGTTAAGAATTATCTACAATTGAACTTTACAATTTCCTGTAATTTGCAATCTTCCAATGTGGAGACAGCTTTGGTACATGGCAACCATGATGCCGGAACTCAAAAGTCATGGAGGAGGCCCCAATTCCAAACGATCATCAATATTTCTCATCTCGCCATCAAGGAGTTAGCTGTATGTATCTGATTTCACTCTAAAATCACTCAACGGTTCTCTTCTCATGCTCACAGCCTCACACACACATATTTTACGGGGAAAAAAAGAAAGAAGAAGAAGCAAACAATAACAGAAGTTGGAATAATTATTTGGACACGAGACAACTTGGCCTACCACATGCAGAGTAGTACTCCTAGTCTTAGATTTCTTTCCAAAATTATATTTCCCTGTATTGTATGTTTCTGTTTCTAATTTGAGTTTTATCAAATTGAGTATCACTATTTTAAAATGAAAATGAAAACTTTTCGCCCTTTAAAATATAAGTCACATTATAATAATTTGTGTTTTTTTTTTAAAAAAAAATTATTGTAAATAATGTGAATTGTACTCAATTTTTCTTACTATGATTGAAAGGGTAGGTAATGAATTATAAATAGTAATTTCCTTTGATTGGATTTGAATATTCCTATTTTTATTATTTTGGATTTGTTTGAAATTGAATGTGGTCTCATTTCTCAAACAAATAGACTTTTAATATAAAGTGTCTTTAACTACCTCATTAATTTAAACATTTACAACTATTAATATAAAAGTCATGTTATTAATTACTCATTCCATTCAAAATTGAATGTGTCATTGAAGGTGAGGTGACTTAAGTTCATCTTACAATTAACCGTATTCATTGTTTAAGAAAATTTTAATTGATTTAGAGAAAGATACGTTCATTTTTGAACAATTGAAATATGGATATTTAATTTAGGACGGAGGGAGTATAATAATAAGAATTATAAAGTGGTAAACTCTATGAAAATTAAATATACTTTTTAATCTTTAATTAAGTCAAAATGAATATTAATTTTGGTTCTGAGAAAGTATATATAATGTTAATAGAGAAAGTAAAACAAAGGAGAGCATGAATTGCGGAAGGAATGATGAAGATAGATTGAACTTGAGTTGGCAACTCTAAAAGTCACACAACTCAAAGTGGTCCTGCCCCAGCAGCGTCCATGTATCAATATTAATGCGATGTTGCTGTCACAAATCATGTTCAGCATCCATAAATATTTCTATAGATATTAATGTATGAAATATATTTTAAAATTTTTTTATTATAATTATTATATCTCACAAGAAATACTACTGCAATGAAGTTCACCCTACGAATGTTCTTCTTAGTATTTTCTCGATCAATACATAATTGACTTCATGTAAATATAAAGAACAGCACTCCATGCGATAAACTTTTATAGCATTTCATGGTATTTTCATATATTTTACTATCTCGATAAATTGATTGTTTAAAATGACTATGGCCATCTTGGAATGATTCTTAGCAAGAAAAATCATGGGTAAAAAAAATTCAAAAACTGTTGTGAATAATACATTTCAATTATATTCTCAATAAATTCCATCTAAAAAGAACTAGCATACCACGTATAAAAAGATTTGAATATTAATCATATTAGTAAACACTAAACACAGAAGAAACATAAAATAAAAAAGGTAAAAACTGTTAAAATTTGAACATGAAACAAAAAATAAATAAATTTATACTAATAAAAAAATATAAATTAATATTTGCAAATAACTCTCTGAGTATTCTTGTCCTGAAAATTCGTCTGCTATTCTTTCTCACGTGAGGGCATTTGGTCTAGTGGTATGATTCTCGCTTTGGGTGCGAGAGGTCCCGAGTTCGATTCTCGGAATGCCCCGTTTATAATTTTCTTTGTCCCTTTTTGTTTTTCCTTCTAATGTTCAATCATTCATCATTAAAACCCTCTGTAGGTATTGATAAAACCCTAACTGATAGAGAAGGAACTGAAATCCTGTAAATTTCCTCTCTTGATTTTTCGTCCTGATCGTGAAAAGTTAAACAAAATTCTTTTTTTCTCTTATAACCCTGCAACGAATTTTCTGAAACTCTTGGAGGATTAATTTCTGTAAACGGATATCCTGAAGAAACAATGGTGTTCGGGCAGGTTGTTATAGGTCCACCGGGCTCCGGGAAGACCACTTTCTGCAACGGCATGTCTCAGTTCCTTCAACTCATTGGACGGTAAAACTCTTTCTAAGTAGATAAAATCAAGTTTGTATCTGTTCCAATTTACAAACATGATAAATTTTTAACAGTTGCTATAGCCAAGAAATGTTATATTTTGTTTCTGAAAGCTAAATTGACCAGTCCGTCATAATGTATTTGATATGGTTTTGTTTCTTAGACAAGAAAAGTTTTTGTTCCGCGATACTTCTTTGGAGTTAAGGGGCAAATAGTTACCTTTTTACTCAATGATTGCAGAAAGGTTGCTGTTATTAATTTGGATCCTGCAAATGATGCTTTGCCGTATCCTTTTGACTCTCCCTCTCTCTCTGCTTTATTTTATTTATTTTAAAAACCTCTTTTTTAATGTATTATTATGAGTTTTTTATCTAGCATTTTCTCTGGCTTGTGATGGTTTTTCAAGAAGATGTTATTGCTTAAGTTTGTCCTTAAGGTTTGAAGATATGAGTGTGCTGTAAATATTGAGGAACTCATCAAGCTTGAAGCTGTGATGGCTGAGCATTCGCTTGGTCCAAATGGTGGTAAGCCTGCTACTTTCTGTAACATTTTTCTTCTTCTTCATTTTTTTTAAAAAAAGAAGTTGATTTTCCAAGTTTGCTTCTAGTCAAGACGTTCCAATTTTATGTACCAACATCAGAGCAGAGTGCACAATTTTGTCTTCAAGTCAACCCTGACACAATACGTATGTGAGTAGTTGTCTTTTTTTCTGGGGGATCCACGTCCATATTAAATGATTTGAGTTGATCTTGGGGTGATTACTAAATTTTGGGTTCATTTGGCACATTGCTAAAAGTCATTCATCCTTATATAAGCATTGTGTTCAGAATTTTTAGATCTTCATACTATTATATTAAATATCTGGTTAATCATCTCAATTGCAGGTTAATTTTCTTCTATTTTGCATGCGATAATTGAGTTCCCTTGGATTGACATTTATCTCTTTATATCTGTGCTTATAGGTCTTGTGTATTGCATGGATTATTTGGAGAAGAATGTTGATTGGTTACAATCAAAACTGAAGCCTCTTATTAAAGGTATTTGGTTTTGAATCAAGTCTCTGGCTTGATTACTTATTGTGTTTTTTTAATCTGGTTCAAATATTATATTTTTGAAGTGTAACCTTTTTTTTTTTTTACATTGTGATGTACTTATGATGACTGCTATCATACGCAGACCACTATCTTCTGTTTGATTTCCCTGGTCAGGTGGAATTGTTTTTCTTACATGAAAATGCAAAGAGAGTTATCATGAAACTCATAAAGAGGCTGGACTTAAGGGTATTATTATTCGAACTGTTTTGAATCTGCTTCATGATTATAAGTGATGGACTGAGTGACATCTTCTTTACATGGCAGATTTTATGTCTGATTCTCTATTGGTAAATCACTTTTCTGCAGTTAACTGCAGTGCATTTAGTTGATGCTCATCTTTGTAGCGACCCTGGGAAGTATGTGAGTGCTTTGCTACTCTCCCTGTCAACCATGGTTCACTTGGAACTTCCTCATGTCAATGTTTTGTCTAAGATTGATCTAATTGAAAGCTATGGAAGGCTAGGTTGGGCTGTAAACCCTTTTTAAGTATGATTTAAAAGCATTGCCACAATCCTCTTCCTGTTCTTATTCTATTTGTTTTCATTTGCAGCTTTTAACCTGGACTTCTACACAGATGTTCAAGACTTATCCTATTTGCAGCAGCATCTTGATCAAGATCCGCGGTCTGCTAAGTACAGGTGGCAATACCTTTGTCAAATGGTCTGATGCTACATTGCTAACTATGGTTGTCTTACTCTGGTGTATCTTTAATTTTTGGTTGTCTGTCATTTGTTTCATATTGGAAAGAGTTTTCTTTGTCTATGTTGCTATCTGTTTTAATGACTGGGGATTGTTTTTACTGCTGCATTGCTGTCTCTTCTTTTATCCTATCCTATGCTTGATTATTTTGCCTAGGGAAACTGTTTTACCATTTAGATAGACAGAAAACACATTTCTCATTCTCTTTGAACTTGTCTTCAAAGTTTGCTTGACCAAGTTACACATTCCTCCTGAGTCATTGTATACCTTTGTGAATGTTATGTTTCAGATAGAATTTCTCAATCCCAAATGTTAAGGATAGAAGGAAAAATAAATAAATGAGAAACACCTGAGGTGATGGACTATGTTCTGGTTTCATCAAATTTATTGTACAGCAGGAGTTGGCTGGGCTTTTGATGTGGGCCCCAAGACTCTGAAAGGTCTAGAAGTGGGAGGTGCAGTCCTTGGTCTGCTAAGGCATTTTACCTTGTCTATATCCATTTTTATTTTATTAGAATATGAATAAACTGGTTGGTTGCCTGACCACTTCCCATCTCAAGATGCCTTTAGAAACAAAGTTCTAACCAGGATTTTATTATATCTCATGGTTTTGGGTTTTGATACTAAACCTTCACTGCATAGACTAGTTTTCGGAGCTCCATTAGACTTCAAGTTATTCAGACTAGTCCCATATATTTCTTTGCCTGAGTTGAGGTGTTCATTTTTTGATGCAGAAAGCTTACAAAGGAGCTTTGTGAAGTAATAGAAAATTATGGACTCGTCAATTTTACGACTTTAGATATTCAGGCATGCCAATATCCTTATGCCTCAGTTTGTGAAGCTTATAACTTTTCTTATTAGTGCATAACTTCTTGACTTCTATGTCATTTCAGGATAAAGAAAGTGTTGGAAATCTTGTTAAATTGATTGATAAGAGCAATGGGTATATCTTTGCTGGGATAGAAACAAGTGCTGTGGAATTTAGCAAAATTGCAGTAGGTCCCGTTGATTGGGATTACTACAGATATCCTTCAGTTATTTTGTTTTCTCATCACATTTTACAGCTCAATTGCATTATATCATCTTTCATTCCAAACATTTATTGGTCCAGAAAGTTTCTCATGTAAATAGAAGATAGTGGAAACTTACTAGTTGGTTTGCATGAACTCAAGGGTTGAATTCTGTGGTAGAGAACCTACAACAATAATTGTGTGTGGAGGGAGAGGTTGCCTTTAGGGGTGTGGCAAAAGAAAGTGCCTGCTAATAGAGCTAATAAGGCCAATAAGCTGGTTCCCCTCTCTCTTTGAAAGTTTTACAGTCCTGCCAGACGTAGGTTTAGTTATACATTCCTCTCTCTTCTAACTTACAAAGAGATGGATTGTTCACTGCTAAATATGTTTAGTAGTGGGAAAGTTTTGAGATGCCGTTGTTGAAAAATAACTTGACATCAACTGTCATTTATTGTTCTTACATCAACTACCTTACTTTAGTTTGGGCTATCATTTTATCTATATCATTGATTATATCACATGTGCCATTTAACTCATATTTCACATCAAATATGCAATTGTCCTTTAAATCTCTTTACTTTTTAGTACCCTTTTGAAATGATCTTCTTGCATCCATTGAATACTTCCTATTCTCCTCAGCCTGTTTCCTTTTTGCCAATGGGATTATGTTGGATTGGCTTTCTTGACATAGCAGTTAACAGTTGCAGCAGTCCAAGAGAAACACATGAAGGACGACGAAGATACTGATGGTCAAATCAATGACAACTAAACCGGTTGGACTCTTGAATGTGAGCTCTAAGCTTGTTAGTTGGCACTGACATATGATCCATATCTTTTGACTATGAACTCTCGATCTCATTGTATTGCACTTCCAGTTCGTGGAGGATGCTGAATTTCCTCGACCTTTGATTGTATATAACTTCAGAAGATCCCCCGTCATCTTGCGTTTGAGAAGGGTCGATTGATGTTTCATAAAACTAATTACCCCCACTTCACCATGTAGATTATAGAGATTCTTGGCCTTTACTTCTGTACTATTGTCTGGAACTGAAATTTTCTGTTATATAAGATGGTCCAAAAGGGTGGTTGTCTAGGTTACATCCTTATCGGTTAACAAATTAATCTGCAGTGGCTATAAGTGTGCGTGAATAGTTATACATTCTGAGGTGTGCAATAATAGCTGCAATTTAAGGGTGTCTGGGTCTTTGGATTCAATTGGATTTGTTCGAGTCTCAATACTATTCTCTGGTGGTCTTTAGTCTTTACCAACAAACTAGTACTAATAATGTTAATGTAGACGTGTCTGCAATGCAACTACTTTTCTTTTGTTCGTTTTCGGAATCGGACAGGATTGGTTGGTTTGACCGTGACATGGTAAGTAAGAGTAGCCTATAAATTTAAATAAATATCAGAATTTGTAAAGATCGGGAATATAGGACACATTAATTAGATTTGACTGTTGAATTTCAATCAGGGAACTGGTTAAGTGACCAATCTATTATTTGTCAAACTAGACGGTTTTTTTAGTTGATATAAATTTCATAAAAACAATGGGTTTTCTTAGTTTCAGCGATCCTCTTGAGTCTTTAACAATTAATCAAATACTTTTAAGGTTTAAGTTAATTTTTAGAGTGGAATTTATCAAATATGTTTATGAAATTTTTTTTTTTTTTTATAGAAGATTTATTTTTTATTTGAAAAAATTGTAATTAACTTAATCGTTTAGTGTTAGAAACTTAATTCTGTTGCATTAGCCTTGTTAGCACAATGTTCCAGTTTTTATGGTCTATTATAATATATTGTATAAGAAGTACAAGAAAAACTTGCAGCCATAATCATTTGTTGTCACTAGTTTTATTTGTCGCTATATATTGTTAATTATCAATACATGATCTTGTTAAAGTATTTGTTATCATAAAGAATATTCCTTTTTCTTTAACTAATTATGGATTTAGACTTATAATTTCGAAATGAATAATTTTTTGAGCGCTTAATCTATTTTATGTCTCATCTTTAGATAAGATTAAATTATAGTTTGATTTCAAATATTTTTTTTTTGAATCATTATGTTCTCTTATTATATTATTATCAACCGTTCTAATACAAAAGTACTATTTTTTAATACAAGTCACATATGGATAACTAGTCACACGACCTGAGACATATCAATTTTAAAGGGTAAAATGGGAATGAAGTATTAGCTAGATCGGACAAGTGAGACTCCGGGAGGTGTCCCCTACCCCACTGTCTCCGCAACTCCGTTTTCACTCGATCAAGCTACTTAATAAATGCACTTTAAGCCACTCTGAATTTGCATGTGTATAATAGTATTACCAAAAGCAGCTCCAATATGAAAGTTGGGTGAAATTTTGAGGTGGTGTATAATTAGGTGATCAAATTCAAAGTAATCCAATTAAGTTAAAATCGATCACATCTAATTACTTAATCGAATTAGTTAGATTTTTATATTGGTTAGATTGTTAAATGTGAATGATGAAAAATCAATTTTAATCGAACTAATTACTTTATATATATTTATATTATTATATAATATATTATTTATTTATTATACATTTAATATAAATATTATAGCATAAATAAATAAAATATTAAATTATAAATTTTATTTTTTACTAATAATTACAAACATAAATTTTATATATATTAAATAATAAAAGAAAATTTTTTTGACGATTAGATAAATTGGATGTCTTTTTTCTAATTAATTTAATAACATTCGATTGGATGAATAGACATGTCCAATCCAAATCATCCATGAACACCCCCTACTATGTATATAACTTTAAAAGAAACTCACGAGTTTCCACAGAGAAAAGCAGATATTTCGTCTCTCACTGTAGAAAATGAACACAAATTATTAATGCTGCAGGCCGGAAGTATCTAGAATTTAGGGCACTTCTCTTGGCTAGAGACCCTGCAGTAGTGAAGTCACCGCCAACATCAGGGGGATCACAGCCACCATCTCTGCGTTCCCACCGCCTCAGAAAATGTTCAATAGGAAAACACAAAACTAAGTACAGCTAAAAGTGGAAAAACGGAGACATTTTTGTGATATTCTAGAAGAAGGAAGGGAAATTATTAATAATAATTAAATTAAAGGAGCCAAAGTTTTCAATGACATCTAGAAAGCAACATTGGAAAGACCAACTTTTAAAGTTTATATCATGTCTTGAAACGCACGCAATACGTACTGGCCAGTGGCAACCCCTCTTTTCGTCAATGAAAATCCACAAGTCTATAATATTATCATTTAGAAGTGCGTACAAAATAAACTCTCCTTGATATAATAACTAAGCACTCCCTCTATCCATATCTAATAAGTTTTTCTTCTTTTCCCGGTTTTTTAATAAGTGGTATCCACATCAGTTTCACGCATACATTTCGACTATTCTGTTAGTAGTTGAACCCATCCTACAATAATCCAAATTCATATAAATCGATTTACCAATACTAGAATCTGCGTACATATTTATAAGTTATTTATAATAAATTTGTTAATATTAAGAAAAAGTTTTTTTTTTCTCTAAAATACTGCTCTGAGACAAACCATTTACAGAGAAAGAGTGAAAAGTCACTAAAAAAATAGTCAAATTGTGTATATACCGTTAATTAATATATGAGTGTATAGACATATATATGTATGAA
>JAOXNR010000031.1:7448656-7464367 GCA_028571225.1 Parsonsia alboflavescens
ATTAGATAAGTACCATATAAAAATAATATTCTTTCCATTTGAATGGAATTGAGTGTCTTATTTTGACTTAATTATAAAAGGTTTACATTTGACTTTCTTGCAAGATATTGGCCCTATTTGTTTGGGTTTCTCTTAAAAATAAGCACTAATCTTTTTGAAAGAAAAAGAAAAGCACTTAAGTGAAAAAAAAAAAAAAATTGTTGTTTGTTTACCCTTGTACAAAAAAGCACAAGATGAAAAATAAGTCAAAATTTTACATATTTTTTAAGCTACAAAAAGTAACTTATAAAAAAACACTTTAGTCTTCCAATTTCCATACTATTTTTTTTCTTCTTCTTTTTTGATTCTGTTGTGTTTTTCCCGCCTATTTCTCCCTTTTAAAATTTCCATTCTTTATCCCCATCCCAACCCTTAACCCCCCGCCCCCCCACCCCAATAACCCTGTCTATTTATTATTTTTCCCCCCATTTCTTCCTCTCAGTTGTTCATTTTCTTTTCTTTTGTTTCTTTTTATGTTTTCATTCATTAACCTTCCCTCCACCCCTGGTAAGCCCCCTAACAATCTTATCCATTTTTTTTCTTCCAATTTCTACATTTCAGGGTTTTTTTTTTAATTTTATTATTTTTTTTATGTCTTCATTCGTTAATCGCTTACCACCCCCACAAACTTCAACCTTCAATTGTGTCTTCCATCGTTTTTTTTCCCTCTTCCTTTTTTTGTTTATTTTTCTTTTTCTTTCTCCTTTATCTTTTTTTGAGTGTTTTTTTTTTTCTCATTTTCTATTATGATATTCTTAAAATTCATTTTTTTAATTCATGTATTATCTTTATAACTTATAGTGAATAAAAATATGTCAAAAATAAGAAAAAAATTTACATATTTCGAGATTAAATTGAAAATTTATTTTTTATTATTTTTTGATGTATTTTTTATTTTAAATTAAATGTATCAAATATTTATATTAAATATATTATAACTTTTATATCTTAAAAATTTTTATAAAGTTGTTAAAAAATTTTATAAAACAAATTTCATAAGTGATTTTTTATCCAAACAACTTTTTTTATTCTAAAAGTACTCTTCCAAAAAACCATCCAAACACAAAACTGTTTAATTTTTAAAAAAATGCACTTAAAAAAAAAACATTTTAAGAAAAGAATTTTTAAAATCTTACCCAAACGGCCCATAGTGTAGTGGGATTCTTTGGTCTTTTCATTTCTGTATTTTTAAATACATAATATACATCAGCCAGTAGAATGTAAACAGATACATTTACTTTTGTGACAAAAGAATTTGTATTTTAATTAAATGAATATTCTGACTTTAAGAAAAATGTCTGCGCGGTGAATTTTTAATATAGAGATATATTTCTAGGGGGGAAAAAATCAGATTTGTCTGAAATTCAACTTTATTTAGATTAGGTGAGTTCTTAATGTCTTGGATGAAGTCACTCTTTATTATTATTATTATTACTATCTTCAATTTTTTACATCAATCTCTCTCAATAGCTTGGACAATGGATCTCCATTTACTTTTATGGGGCACCGTTCCAAATACTACTTACTAGTAGTATAATACTCACGTCATATACGAGAAAATGAGAAAAGTAATTTAATAGGTTACTTATCACCCATCCAAATTAGTATATTTTTAAAATAAGAAAAATCAAAATATATTCTTTTTTAATTATTGTTGTTTTATTAATAATTATTTTTTAAAAAAATAAAATATGTTTTATTCATGTACGTTTCCTTTTAGATTATTTCAAATAATTAAGTTAATATAAATTTCAATTTCATTATGAATTATTATAGATATTGATAACTTATATTGTATGTAAATTTTTTTTTTTTGGTTATATTTCACAATATTATTTATTAATATGTTATCACTATCTACTTAAATAAGTTGAAAATTTTTTATTCTAATAAATTAAATAAAATAAATATTGCATTCAAAATGTTGTGATCATTTTATTTTATAAATAATTTGTTAAGATTACAAATATTTATAATTATTAACGAATTAATATTTAGTTAATTTTATTCAAAATATAATTAATTGAACATATACTACACTGAATCTTAGCCAAAAGGTCGAGAAATGTATGAATTTTCTTGTGTTGAACCTCCTCCTTTTATACAATTTTCAATCGCCTCTTATTTCATACACTGTCGATGTGGAAAAAAGCTATGAGTTTTTCAAACACTTCTATGTTATTATTATTATTTTACTGAGACTCTATCTCATTATTATTTATTTTATTGAAATATTTTAATGATTATCTTCTCAGAGAGAGAAAATAATCATGCTATGGGCACTACTTAACATGATCTATATAACATTTATTCAATTTACCATCGAAAAAAAATTCTAAGTATATTTAGTTGATTTAATAATGTTTGGGAAGATAAAAGAGTTTTTTTTTTTTCCTTTTCTAAATTCCCTTTAGCATACCATTTCTTTTTCTTTTTCTTTTTTTTTTTTTTTGTAAATTTATTATAATATTTTTTTTATTCTATCTATTAAGTATTCTAATATTATACTATTATTTATATTAGTTATTTGTATTATATATTAATTTCATACAATACTAAATTCAATTTTACTATTTTTTTGACTGATAAGGAAATCTAAACTTTTTAGAATCCCAACAATTATTAAAAATAATGTTAATATCATGTAAACCAATGACTTACGTATCAGATATTAAACTGATGAGAACATATACTACACTTGAACTTAGACAAAAGGCTGAGAAAGGTATGAGTGTTCTCTTGTGTTGGCTTCCTCCTTTTATACTATCTTCAATCTTCTTTTGTTTCATAAATTGCCAATTTGGAAAAAGGCTATGAGTTTTTTCAAATATTTCGATATTATTATTATTATTATTTTGTTGGGACTCTCTCTCATTATTATCTTTTTTCCTTAAATATTTTAACGTTTATCTCGTTAGGGAGAGAAAATAATCATTTTTGTATTTTATTATCATTATTTTGCTGAGACTCTCTCTCATAATTATATTTTTTCCTTTACTTTCTGAAATATTTTCCTCCCCTACTATGGGGACTACTTTTATATATTAATATAGATTTATTACTAAATTAGTAAGACCTGATAACTCAAATCAACATTAAATTCTAAAAATTATCTTTCTTTCTCAAATTTTTTTTTTTTTTTTTTGGAGGGCGGAGAGGAGAATTCTAAAAATTATTAAGAAGATCTAGTTAGATGAAAAGAGCTCTCTTTCCTAACTTCTTTGCCATAATAAGTAGACTATCCATTTCCCTAATCCCTAAATAAATTTTCATAATTGTTGCTTTAAAGTGTCTAATACTGTCTTGCGTATGGTATTACTCTCCTTCATTGTAAAATATACGTGGCTAATCCTCTGTTCATAAGAATTTTCTTTAAGAACAGAAATATAAGTATATTATATCTAAAAGATATTTTTATTTATAATTATAATATATGTTCTAATAATAAACAATAAATATTAAAGGAAAAAGTAAAATAATTATGTTCATTTATAATTATAAAAGTAATGAGATTATATATGTTACACATTGATTTTATCAATAATCATTTTAATAATGAAATTATTATAGTCATTTAATTGCAAGAAAAATAAAAACTCTTTAATTTTTTTTTTATTTGTACTAATAAAAAATATTAAATTTTACACAATTATAGTGCTAGTACTCTACACGAAAAATATGTTAGTTTAATTAATTAGTTAGACTTGTCCTCACATATTTTCAAAAAAAAAGACAGAAAAAAATATATATCTTTCTATGTGTAGCATTAATTAGGCAAGTCTTCTGAGTTCTGAGTTTCTACACAGACGTGTGAAGTTATGTTTGGGTGATTCACTTTGATATGATGAGGATCTCAACACAGGATTGTTCTCTTATTGAATGAAATTTTGACCAATTCACGATAGCCTCTTCTCCAAGGCTTTCCGGGCATCTAGTCTCAGTACTCACGAGAATTCCACTAATTTTTTAATTTACCAAATACGGCCATCATCATAGAATAATATAATTTTAGATTATTGTTATTATTTTTTGTAATTTAATTTTCTTTCTTCCAAGAAGTCAATGAACAAATCTACATGGAAGCTTCTTTGCACTATTTGTATAGTACTAATTCGATTTCATTTCAATCTTTCAAATTTCATAACATCATTTGAATTTTGACCATTCCCTCTTTGGATCAAGTCTTCTCACCCGAGTCTAAACTGACCCTTTTATATAAGGCCCCCCCTCCCCTCTGGTTCTCACTTTCTTTGTTGATTATCATTCAAACCACACACAACCCAAAAAACTCTCTCAAAATTTCTTGAATTGTGACCTAATTTTTATCTGTGTTCTGAAGAGATGAATCCCTTTCTCTGTGGCAGTTTCAGTAGTAGTCAAATGGAGGATGATATCGATGAACTCCTCAGGCAATGTTCCACTCCAAAGAGAAGAAAGAACAGGGACATGAACAACCCGTATTCGAATCGGGGCCTTGACAAATTCTATGCCCTTTTAGCTGAACTTGAAGACAAGAAACAGAAGATTTACACTCAGAAAGGCTCAGGGGATATCTCTCTGGTTCGATTCGTGTATTCGAGTTCCAACGATTGGAAACCGATTGTCGTGAAGGCTAAGGATAGGAAGCAAGATCAGCAAGAGCATGCCCAGAAAGAGAGGCAGGTGGGCCATCAGAATTCTTCAGAAACATTATTGGAAAAGCACCCGATTGAAGTTGTTCAAGAACCGAAGGTTCAGAATAGGGAATTCATAATCCCGAAAGGGAAACGACGGGATTGGAAATGGAGATTGAATGCGGAAAATATAAGGTGCCCCTGTGTCTACTTGCCGGTGATGATAGTCTTGATTATGCTGTTCTTGGTTATCTATGGAAGATCATTTGCTATACTCTGTACTTCTGTTGGATGGTACCTCGTACCCATGATTAGCAAAAATGGGAACTCATCATCATCATGCCCACCTTCGAAAAGACCAAAGAAGAAAGAATTCGCAAGAAGATTCAGCGAGAAAACCATCGTACGGGAGGGATCTTCTTCTCCGAAGAGCGTTTTAGCTAGTCCAGCAGATAAATCACCTGTGAAACAACATGCCCATCGACCGAGCTGGTGATTTTACCCTCAGAAATTTTGCTTGTGAATTCTTCCTCGGTCTCCCCACAGTCAACTGTAATTCCCTTGTTTTTTTTGTGTTTCCCCTGTAAAATTTTTTTTTTTTCTTTTGTTCTTTTGCTGGTGATCTTTGGGATGAGACAAAATTTAGATCTATATCCTTGATGTGATCATGGTTTGTGTAAATTAATATACTGGACTAATACTATAGATTATGTAATGAGGTTTGACAATGAGAGCCCATGTTTGTTGGGGAACAAATTGGGAGGAAAATTGTCATCCATGATTTCAGTATTCGTGAATCAAAGATTGACGGTAATCAGATTCAAAACAGAGGAAATGTTGATATCTTATATGCGGCTGCATTTCATTCACCTAATCTTGGTGTGTTTATTCGGATGATGCAACAGAATTAACTACTGCAACGAACCTGCATTTTCATTTTTTCTAGTAAACTACAGCCAAATGCGAGACTAGTTATTAATATCCATACTTAACTATTTATAAGTGATCAGTCCTAATTTTATAAGAATTAAGAAATTTTTTGGGAAGAGAAACAGCTCAAATATGGATAATAACGGAAAAATTCAGTTACACCTAATAAATTAACAATAATAACGAGAAAAAGTTAGTTTTAATGAATTATAAATGGTAACGAAAGAAGTAGTTAATGAACATTTTACCCATTATAAGTCATTTGAACTCTTTGGTTTTTTTTTTTTTTGGGTCACTTATCATATTAACTCATCATTGTTGGTAGTTTAATGAATGTTTTACTTATTTTTCCCAATATTACTCATTCTTAGTCATAAGACATTTTTTTACTCTTTCTTTTTTCAAATTCTTCTTCATATAGACCTTTCGGAGAGAAGAAAAAAATTACCTTAATATTGACAAAATCACTATAAATGACTTATAAAGACAGAGGGAATATAAAGTATTCTTCTTAATCGAATCTAGTAAGGAGCATTTTAAATTTTAAGGAGATTACCTCTCCCTACGGGTAATTTTAGGAAGTGCACTATTAAGTTTTTAATGGTCAAAGTTTAAGTCAATAATCTTTTTATTAAAAAAAAAAAACTTTAATAAATTTTTTTTTATAAATACATTTTATCAAAAATGCTATAAAGTGCACTACATGTAATGCACTGCTAAGTCTTTAACTATCAAAGTTAATGGTTAACTGTCTTTTTATTTAAAAAAAAAATTATTCCAATACCCTGGGATTTAGTTTATCCTTTCATAGTATAATATATAAAATATATTTACAAAAAATAATTTTTGAATTGAAGAGTTTATTTTTTAAAAATAAAAACCGATGTTGACCATTATTAGAGACTTAGTTGTGCATGCTATAACATTACCCTATATTTTATATACTAAACTCTACAAAGATAAACTAACCTTGAGGTACTTGATCAATTTTTTTTTATTTTTTCTATTAAAAAAAATTAACCGTTAACTTTGACAGTTAAAGATTTTATTATGCACTTTGTATAGAATACACCAGTGCACTACATAGAATTAGCTATTACTTCCTCTGCTAAAAAATGAATGTCTCATATTCTATTTTTAAATTGTTCGAAATTGAATGTATCATTTCCTAAACTAATAGAAATTTTATAAAAAAAATTGACAATACAATGTTTTAATAAACTAAATCAAAATTTTTTACTAAAATGCGTGAAAGTTAAATTGTTAGATTCAAATCGAGATGGATGAAGTATTTGGTAGATGTTTTTAACTTGTTAATGGTGGATTACCGGATTATAACGATGAGAGAGCGAGAGAAAGAGTTAATGGAATTATATAATTCAGAGTATGGGCCGTCAAATTTGGAAATCAAAAGGATGTGGTACATATTTAATTCAATAAATTTTGTCTACACGATAACTAAATATTTCGAGCAAATTTCGTGTACAACGATCACAAATAATCTAATCATACCAAATAAAAGATTTATTTTAAAAATAATAAATTAAATGATAATTTTGTAAAAGCCTTTCGTTTGCTTCTCTTTGTTGGACGTTGGATTTTCCAAAATTGTATCCTTATTTTTGGCCTAATTTTTCTTGGATGGAAGTTGGATTATCTCTTTAACAAGTTTAGTAATGAGCAATCCTCCCTATTGTTTCGATGGAGATATGATCAGCTTTTCCGGAAATTTCAAGTGTAAAAAGCCTTCATCGGATAGCTTTCGATTTACTTTTTAAAAAATTTCTTCTTTTTTTTTTACAATAAAATAAAGATAAATATTACCAATCTCCATTTTACAAACACACGTGTTAAATTTTCTGCACAAGGATTGAAATTTTTTTTAAAAAAATATGATGCACATATTTGGCCAAACTATTTAAAAAAGAATATCTTATTTAAATAACATAGAAAAAAAGCCTTTGATTTGATGAATCTCACCAAATAAGAATCTCGCATACTCCTATCATGTGAAAATTATAAATTGAAAGATTTATCTTAATAGAACTTAAAAAGAGTTTGCCCTAACACTATGTCAGTTCTCGCCAAATTTACCACTTATGCTTTGAAATTGAATGAAAACCTAAATTGAATGTCTTATTTGATGACTCAGTTATAAGTGAGTCTTGGATGCAATTTGGGTTTATAATTTCGTGAAGGTAATGATTGTCTGACTATGGTAAGGCAGCCCATGTGTTTATTTTTCCTTAGCTCTGAATTCCACAAAATATCAAATGAATAAAATTTTATTTATTTATGCATTCCACATTTTGAAAAACATTTTAATTTGACTATCATTCTAAATATTAACCCCGATTTATCCCGTGGGTGTATGCGAACGTATTCTTATCTTCGATAATTTTGAGAAAAGAATTACCGAATGTATTATCAAAAGAAATATATTCACTCTATCTAAAATTAGTAGTCTTATTTTAATTTTAAGACTATTTCGTTAAAAAGTTTTCGGGGTAAAATATTATTCTGTTTTTGATTTTGAAAGACTGTTTCGTGTTTGTCTTATTCAAATTTAAATTCTTATTATATTATTCCCTTTATATTTTGTCGGCTCTTCAAAACTAATGACGACGAGTAATAAGTGTCAACCTTATTCAAAGAAAGAGATCCCAGATTTTATTTTATTTTATTTTTGTTTGTTTCGGTCCAAACATGACAAATTCAATCTGTAGGCATGGCGGATATTTTCCGTTTGGATCCGATCAAAATCGCTGTCCGTTATCTGGCTCTCTTCGCCCAATTGGCAATGAATAATTTATGTCAGGAATTAAATATCACAATATAATTTACATAAATTTTAAGAAAATAAATTGATTTTAAACTTAATCCTATTTATTTCATAATAAATTTTTTATTAAATTAGAAAATGTGACATTTATTTTCGAATAATTCAAAATAAAAATAAGAATATTTAATTTCAAATAAGGCTCCCTTCGAGAATACTCCAATGGATGGATTGGTGAGCTTACAGATTGTAAGTTTCAAGTTCGAATTCCATCAACCCCCTCTTCGATAAATGAAATGTTGGGTTACATGAAAACTAACAGGGACATCGTTAAAAAATTTTTTTTTTTTTTTTAAATTTGAATGGATTGAATATTATTCCTTTTTTCTTTAACTTAAAAGAAATATTTGCATTATCATATCAACCTTCTATCTTTTGAATAATTTCCCTAGTCACATTCATGGTTATTTGCCCCACCTCCACGGTCGTTAAGGTTGGAGGTATTGAAAGGGTTCAGGTAAAAATGGATATAAAAGAAAGAAAAAGCTTTTTTTTCCAAAAAAAAAAGTGAAAATTTCCACCTAAGCTCCTAACCTGTGTTGTTGACACGCTGTCAAAAACATTAAAAGGCAATCAAAGCCAACATAAGAGCGCGTGGAGAAACTCTGGGTACTGTTTAAAATTATACACCAGCTGTCACTATTTACAAATGATTTGAATTAACTTTTATTATTATTAAATATAAATCAACGTTACTAATTTATTAAATAATTAACTCATTTTTAATTATATTTTCCTTATCTTTTTATTTTTCATAAATATTGTTGTTAATTTAATTAAAATATAAATAGGGATATTTTTAAAAAATATATTACCTAAAATTTCGTTAAAATGATGTTGACTAATAAATAGTAATGGACAGAGGGAGTATTTGCAATTTTGCATAATGTTTCAAAAACTCCAATCTAAGTCAAGTTCTAAGGTGAATCTAATGTTAAAAATATATACTCTAGTAACACATGTTAATGTGGTCCACAAAAGTGGGTCCATGTAAGAATTTCTCATGGAACATAAATATATATATATATATTTTTTGTTAAGGCGCGCTCGAACGTGTTTTAATGTGCGTTCCAACCGTTACTGTAACGGAATTGTTGCTTCACCGTTATTGTAATGTAATTATTGCTCCAGCGTTCATGCAGCCAAACAAGTAAAGCAACAATTCCGTTACAGTAACGGTTGTAGCGTGTCTTAACAAATACGTATATAAATATATATATATATATTTATGAACAACTGAAATTATGCAGAGACAAAACCAAATTCTTTGTAAGAATTAATGTGACGGACTAAGACGGGCACAGAGGACGACAAACATTTGACAACCCTTGTCCAAAAGGGAGCAAAAAAATTCTCTGCTCGAAGTCTGACATCTTCTTGTTATATATATATATATAATATAAAGAAATACTTCTGTGTATAACATAACATACGAATTAAATTCATATGTTTCTGATGAAAAAAATAGCAGTAATCTTCTGTAACGTCTGTTTTATTTCAATTTATATATCTCACAGTGCCTCGACTTTCTTTTTACATATTAAAAAAACCGACGTCGTAAAAGATTATCGTTACTTTTTCCATCAGTAACATATGAATTTGTGTGCTTCGTATCACACAGAAATATTCCTATATATATATATATATATATATATATATATGTATGTGTGTGTGAAGACTTCAAAACCCATCAAGTTGATTGCTAAGTCTTCCCAAGATGTTCAACCAATACCCTCATTCCTGCATTTGAGAACAAGGTTTAACTATGAATCTGATGTTGCTGTATATAATCATTGATCTGCAGTTGCGAAAAATATAAGGGTTTTTCTTGTTTCTTGGCAGAACTGAAATGAGAAACTAACCCTGAATCTTTTTGGGCGTGCTTCGTCAGGGCTATAACGAGTTCCATGATATTGCCGTCTAGGTACTTCGGTTCTATAATTTCCAAAACCACTCGCAGGCTCCCATCTGCTCCTTTCTTCTCTTTGTGATCCAGCATTTCTAAAGAATCCATCTTTATCCCAGGTCACCTCATAATCAACTTTCAAGCGTGACCCTTGCTGCAAATTTCATTAGAATGCATGCATAGTATTAGATTGAGTATATCAGAGCCCTAAAGAAACGTAAATATAAAATATATCGGAGCTTGATGCAGTTCATGACTGCTACCAAATTTAAAAGGAATGTTTTGGGAAGTATTCGGAAGAGGAATATTAAATTCCTAAATAGAATAATGAAAATGTAACATTTAAACTAATTCTATGTATCGCAAATTAGTTATCAAGTTCTGAAGGACCTTCCTTCAGATTTATTAAAAACAACATGCTTAGGAATGTTACAGTAACCTTTGTTGATATGATCATTTTCTAGGTAAGTCTGCACGATTTTAGAACCAAACACATTCATTTGGGTTTCAACTTTTAACTAAATTCAGGTTCTTCAACCCTCAAGATTAGAATTACAAAGATCATAGAAGCCATCACCATGAAGAAGAACAATGAAACTCATACCTACCACCAATGGCAATGTAGAAAAGAGCAGAATATAAATTCGTAAATTTTTGGGTCAAACATCAACAAAATTCACACCCCAAAAAAGAAGGTTCATCTATTAGGAATAGTTGCATTGAGGAGAAAAGATTAGGGACGAGGAGGATTTTCAAGTGTGAAGTACTGAAGAGAACCAGGCATTTACCTTTTCAAGTGAACGCCCACTTAAGATCTTCAAGGCAGTACAAAAGTCCCTATGTTTATCAAACCGCACCACAATCTTGCACTGAAGGCCTGAAACAATTTCTGCTCCATCTTCTTCAGCATCCTTACCTATATCATTGTCCTCGGCAACATCAAGATTCCTACGAAGAGAACCGATTTAACAGAATGACATACATAACACACAGTCAAACACATCACTTATAGAAGATGACAACGTTACAGAACCAAAAAGGTGACATGGGAAGTCAATCTGGAATGAAGGGAAATGGCAGCTCATTTTTTTTCTTATCAGTATTCCCACATCCTTGATGATCTGTAATACAAAATAATCTTTTAAATTCACCTCAAGTAAAGTGGTTTCATAGAAAGAAACAAAGAACACAAAAGTTAAAATCACATTACAGCACTGCTGCTACTGATATCATCTGATGAAATGCCAGACATAATTACCATATACCACCTGAGAATGTTCAATTAACAGGCCGATATAAAGAAATTAAAAGGCTAGATAAACTACTCTCTGGTTGACCAAACCTTTTCATATCCATTTCAAAGTCCAATCCTACAGCTTCCACAGATAATTAATATCTTTGAAATCCTAAAGCAGAAAATGTCTCACAAGTGTGGTACCCATATCAAGCAATGACATTATAGCTAATTCTTACCAACAGAGTTTTCATGCATTAGACATGGTAATACAAACTACAGTACTGGAACAAATAAACAAATTGTTGCCATCGCTAAAATTCTTAAAGAAAACGAACCCTACAACACGGCTTGTCCTATCTAACCTACATAGAGTATATAACACAACTACCAGTTCTTTTCCAGCAAAGCAAAGAAAAGGATTGGCAGCAACCATAGTCTTAATGATCACTGACTTAACACATAAACGGTCGAAAAATTAATTGACTTGTTTGCCATAGATATATAGTTTCTCAACATATTTGCTTACTAAGTTTTGTATGGCATCTATTACTGCTTCTGGTTTACAGGTGTAGCAGGCAGATAGATATCCCACAGGAATTACCTTGTCAACTCCCCATACAGTACTACAAGAATCAGTACTGAACATACCTCTGGTAACTGTACATCCTCCAATAGCAAGAACTATATTAACAGTACAGAATCAACTATTTGAGAGATTGGCTAGGAGGTTAACTTTAGGTACTAATACCAGATTTCTAGTTCAAGAATAGTAACACATTGTATTCTCGTGCATCTTACAACAAACAGAAATAAGATTATTATCAGAGAGAACAGAACAAGGATTTATGTCCCATAGGCAACAGTTATCTTCTAATGCCAAACAAGATAAATCAGCCTTTAGCTCTTGAAGGATTCATCACGTAGTTACAGAAGCAAACCTTATTTTCCCAAATGTGGAAAATATTGTGTGAGTAACCAGCATAGAGGGTTTAGATGAAACCCGTGGCTCAGCAAACCATCTTGAAGGTACACCTCTCAACACAATGGTGTCAGGCTGCTGCCTCTCACTTCTGCGATATCCTACACAAAGACAAGCATTCAGATGCTAGGAGAGCAACATTCGAACAAAGAAGAAAGAAGAGATTTATGAATCATATCAATGAGAAAAGATCAGTACTCATTTGTGTTCTAAGTGAAGGCCTATAAAGAAAATATCAGAATTGAGAAACGGAAGAAAAGTTTGTATTGAGAAACAGCATAACACTTTAGGAGCCTCTTACAAAAGGGTAATCAACAAACTTTATATTTTATGTGCACCAAGCCACCAACAAACATGTTGAAATATTTCAACAAGCTTTTTATGTTCGTTTCATACTTTACTTGACAGAATTCTTGCAACCTTATCCAACTTGAATGTAGGTTAAATACTTAAAGATTCATTCTTGGTAGTTCCTGGTATAAGTAAATCATCCAAAAACCAATCCACAAGAATATAGCAGAAAATTTCACTAACCTCGAATACCAAAAGCTGACATTTCCTCCCACTCTTTCCTCATTCCTTCAAAATCGTCCAACGCCGGCACAGCCACGTTCAACTTAAATTTAGTACCCTCCAAATTCAACTCCATTCCATCAATTCTCTCGACGACATCCTTTCTCCACTCCTTAAACTTCTTCTCCAGCTCCTCATTACTTCCACCATCACCCTCACTCTGCTTCTGAACACCCAAAACTTTCGACAAGAACCCTAGGTCGCGAACAACTAAAGTACCACGAGCAACAGGTTCTTCGCGCTTCCGCTTTTTCAAATCCTTAAATCTCCGAATCTCCAGGTCCTCTTCAGGAACTGAAAGGGAATGTGAAGATTTGAAGTATTCAATCAGTGAGCGCTTGACTTTCCACTCGTCGATCGCCGTCACTGCCTTGTCGCCCCGGAAAATTGTTAGGAGAAGCTTGATTCGTGGGACAAGGGACAGCCCACTTTCCAGGTCTACATTTTCAAGAGGTCCAATAGAATCCAACTCCCGGCTGTTCATCACTGCCAACTAGTTTTTTCTTGTCTGAAATCCAGAGCTAGATGCCGACGAATTGCCTCCTATACACTATTTTGTTGTGAATTTCGGGCTGTTTAGTAATTAGCTTAAAGAAAGGGTGAATTGAAATAATAAAGAAAACTAAAAGGACGGATTGGTAAAACTGGGACGCGGTTTTGTTTTATTGTTAAAAAAAACCACCATCGTAGTTCCCGTTAGAGGGGGAATCAGAAGTCAGAAACGGAAGAAGAAGGTGATCGACGGGAGAATGGGTTGCTTTGATTGCTTTGGTGGAGGAGCAAGCAAGCAACAGAGGAGGGAAGAGGAAGAATTGGCATCTAGGGAAGCCCGAACTAAAGCCGCTGAAGCTGCTCAGAAAAGGTAATTCATTTTCCCCTCTTTTACCTGATGTTCTGTGAAAATTTTCGTTCTTCTCCTTATTCTCTGAGTTTTTCTTTTATCGGGTCTTTTCTGTCCTTAATATTTGTCTTTGGTTTCGTTGTTGTTGAATTGAAGGGAAAAAAAATACTTCTTTGGTACAATGATTCAGGTGCAATTTTGTTGTCTTTTGTGTGTGTGTGTGTGTGTGTGTGTGTGTGGGATTCAGTTTACTATTCTTATAAAATCAAATTAGTTAAGCTATTTAATTATGATGAAACGTTTGTAACTGGATTTTAATTTCTGCATACGATTCTTGGTGTTGTGATGGTGTGACCTACTTACTTGAGAGTGGAATGAATATTAATCTTAGATTTCGAAACGTGAATTTCATTTCAATTTTATGCATCAAAGCAGATGCATGTATTTCAATTTTATAGTTGTTTTGAACCAGTGGTTGAGATTCAAAATCTTCCCGGCAAGATATGTTAAATAACGAGAGAAAAAGGTAGCTAAATGGCTGTAGATTTGTAAGAATTTCATGTACCTAGAGCTTTTGCATTTGATATAGAAAAAATTACATATAGTTCTTGAGGTATCCTGAAAGCTGAAGTGCTACTTCATACAAAATGCAAGTCCTAGGCTATATTGGTTGCTTAAGATAAGCAATTTTAACTTTTTAAAGTCAGAAGTTATTTGAGTTATTCAGATTGTTACATTGATTTCAAGTTACACATTGTCCAAAATGCAGGCATGAGCAGTTTGAGCAGTCTGCTGCTGGAAGAGCTGCTCGTGCACAAATGGCAGCTGCTGCTAAACAATCTGCTAATACAAACAAAGGCGAGCCTGTTCTGAAGGTAAATATTCTTGCACCATGCCTTATTGGTTCTGACAACATATGGTTTTTAGTGCTCATGTATCATTTTTGCATCTATCTTAGTCTTTTTTCCATTTTTCTTTTCCTGTTGTGTGGAAGTTGACCCAATTTAAAGAATAGGGAGGTTTTTATCTTTTTAATCAATTTAGTGCACTAGGCCTGATTTCTGTTCTTGATCTGGGATCTCTTTGTTCAAGCTAGATTCATTAGTTGATAATTATGCTAATCTCTAGATGTTAATCCTCTTTTTTGGTACATTTTGTGGTTGCAGTGGCAGATGGGATGAGGTTTGGCCTTCTCAGGTTCTTTTGTACAATGTGAGTAGGCAATCTAAATGGCAATTCTGTTTAATTATTATCTATAAGCTGGTGGATGCAAGTAAATGGAGAAAAACTGAATTCTTAGTCAAGTTGACCTGAAAGCATTATTCTGCTAAAACAAAGTTTACCATTACAACTAGTCTCTTATTTACATTAGTTCCATGTTTCATGTTTATTCCTTAGAAACCTATTTCTTTTTTCCTTTTCTTTTCTTTTTGTTTATTCCTTCGCCTAGCATGACTTGACCTAATGAGGAAAACTTTTCAAGTTGCATTCCAATATGACGCATAAGGTAAAGAAAGTGTTAGTGGCCATGCCCAAGAGCGAGTAGTCTTTTGTTTGACCGGACTAGGATTTGAAATTGTTATCGAATTGGAATTTTGAGGAGCTTTTCAAAATAGTTTTGAATTGGAGAATTGAAAAGGATGGGAGGATTCAATCCAAATTCACCCAAAACCTGATAGTTACAAACCTACATGCATACATAGTGACCAAAACTTTTGGGGGGGGGGGGGGGGGGGGGGGGTTTTTTTTGTTTT
>JAOXNR010000031.1:7464467-7477042 GCA_028571225.1 Parsonsia alboflavescens
GGGGGGGTGTGGATTTTTTGGTGTTCCATGATATTTCTAAATCAAGGATCCTTTGGTTGAGTGGGAATTATAGCCATTGCACGTGACAGCTGAAAGTTTTGTACATTTAATTCTTGTTAATTAATCAAATATTGTAAGTATAAGACCCCAAGAAAGGTATTTGATCAGTTTTGGTGAGTTCATGTGCTTTCAAGGATTCTTCTACTGTTGTATACTATTTTGATTCCCACATTGATGAAGCAATTTCTGATGCAAGTTTACGTATCTCACCCACTGCCCATCTTCAATTCAAACGTCCTGCACATATATAACATTACCCAAAGTTCTATAATAATGATTGTCCTGTAAAAAATAATTGGTAACCATAATTCACATATCTAGTTAGTGCAAGTAATTTTCATGCAGAAGAAATATTACTGAACTTCCTTATGAAAACACAATTGCAGATGCTTGCTCATGCCAAGATTACTTGTAATTCTATAAGATTTCATTTTTCTCCTTGTAGCAATGATTTGCCTGGGCAAATGTCAGCCCTAATTATCTTGCTTTTCCTTTTCAGGTGCTGTACTTCATTACGGGTTCAGATTTTAGTTTTTTGTTAACTGGCTTGATTACAAGGTGATCTCTCAGCAACATGTTTAGTGGACTGAAAGGAAGCCTAAAACCTTGCACTATTCCAATGAGAACCAAAAACAGAAACCGGGGAAGGAAAAAAATCAAATCTCACTCGTGGCAAGCTGGTCTAGTTTACTGTACAGAAGAATTTGTGATACCTTTCTTCATAAACTGAGTTATTGAGCTCAAGTTTTATTACACTGTACATCTGGCGGTAGAAAAATAACTCCAGCATCCTACAGGCTTCAGCTTATTTATGTTCTTTCTAGTTGATGCTGTATCTTCTTTCCTGTCATTTTTCTATCATTTAGTTAACTGGCTTGATTACAAGGTGATCTCTCAGCAACATGTTTAGTGGACTGAAAGAACAGGGAAAACTCCCCCTTCCTGCCTTTCTACGTGGGAAAATTGATCATATTCTTATATCACTTTCTGCCTTCCCATCTGTAATTAATTGGCTTGGTGCTTGCAGATTGTTACTAGTCACCTGGTCTCGATTGTTGTGTTATTATTTGAATCGTTATCAAACTGTGCTTTTCCAATCGCAGGATTCTGCAATAACATTTATAATGCAAAAGGAGAAAATCTAAAGCAAAATCTTACACTTCAGAAACCCATCTTCAGAATTTCTCCATTAATTGAAAAAATTTACAAAGGTGTGAATATAAACAAGACGAGATATAGACACTACTGAAAAGCATAACTTTCAATACCGTAATAACTATCCCTCTACTCTGCTCCTTGTTTCACCTGTTTGCATGCCTGCTAAAATAATTACTTACAATCTGCAAAGGAAGCTGCTTCTTTATGCATGGTTATGGCATTTGTCTTGTAAGGCATTGCCGTTAGACATATTTGTCAACAGGAGCAGAAAGCTTAAGTTCATGCGCAGCCTGGAAGTACTCTACTGCTTGTTGCAGCGAGCCTTCCTTCTTTGATAGCAATCCAAGGTAAAACCATGCATCGTGATTCGTGGGTTCTAGATGCAGAGCATTCATTAGAAAGCTTTTTGCAATGGGCGGAGACTGTCTACCCATTTTCATCATCACCCCAGCAGTTGAAACTATACTGGGAACATAGTCGGGCTCTATTGATAGTGATGCTGTGAATGCCATGAGTGCCTCTTTGTATTGTTCTCGTGCTGCTAGCATTGTCCCTGTATGTGTTTTCAGAAAGTATGGTTAAATTACAACTGAAAATAGTTGTGGAAACTACAATAGAGGAGATATGGGGTATTTTCAGACCTTCCATGTGCCAAATGCGAGGTGTGAAATTTTGTATTTTCTTGGCATTGTTCACGCATATTTCAGCATCATGCCAAGACTCCAGGTCTGTGTAAATCTTGGATAAATCTAGCCAAGATTCAACTTCCAATCTTCTAGCAAACTGTTCCTGCAAATTATCAGGAAATGGAACTTTGAGACAACTTCATTTTTCCAGTAATAGTTTTCAGGTTGAAATTTCCAGAAATGGTTATATTTCTCTCTTTACCACCACAAGAATGAACATTTTGGGTGCAGGAGGAGAGTAGATTACTGTAACAAAGGGCAAGAATAATACCGGGATCTACAACAGCTTTGTCATATAACAAGACAGATAACTGCAGAAGTGCTAACTTTCTACATATTCAAATCAAGTAGAATAAAGAGTGAAAGGTTGAATGATGCACCTCATCATCCGTTTTTGCTGTTTTAGATTCTTTTTGTGATTGAACCAATGCAAGCAAAATCCTGTAAGTTTCTATAGCTTGCTTTGGCTGTTCTTGGGCTATTTGAAGAAGGGCTTTCAACCGAAGTAGTTCCAGCTGATCAATCATGCCAGTCTCATCTAAAGCTAGTTCAACAATGGCTTCAGCATCTTTGAATCTCTGCTGTGCAGACACAATTAGGGCTAATAGCTTCCAACCTTTTGCTGAACTCCCTCTAACCATATCCAAGTACAACATTGCATTATCAAAGGCTCTAGCTGTATTTCTCTGCATTGCATTTTCCAACCCAAGGTTAAACATAATTTCAGGATCTTCCTTGCTAATTTGAGCAGCATGGTTCAGAGATGTCAGTGATTTTTCCTGAAAGGACATTCGCTCATGATCTGAAATTGATGTCCTTGCTGCATTCCCATAGCAGACCCCAAGAAATTTATGAGCCTGTCCTAATAAATGCTGATTTGGATTCACAGCCAAATCGACTACTCTTCTAGCGAAGTTTATCCCTTCATTAGTATTCTTTTGATCCTGGGAGCATAACTTTGCTCCCAGCAAGAAAGATGGAAAGTGAAGTTTGTGTCTAGCCTCCGATACCCCTGATACTTTCTTTAGAAGGTTGATTGCCGTCTGATTCTGGCCTGCAGCACTGTAACATAGAGCAAGAAAGTACCACCTCTCTGCTCGATTATAGGTTCCGGGAAGAACCTGCTCCACATGATTAGCTAAAGACACAAATTTCCCAGTTATGGTTAGTGCAAAAGTTAAGTGATCCATAATTTCTGGATCCCATTCTATTTCTCCATGCAGAACCTTTTCAATGAGTGCAAACAATAATAGAATTGCTTCCTCCATATTATCTTTCAGAACTGTCATTCCCTGTACCCTAGTTAAAGGTGGAAGGCTTGCTTCAACACCTCCGTAGAGTAGCATGACAGCTAACTCTTTGTGTACACCAGCCAATTTTCGGGGTTCCAAATTCCAGGGCTTTACCAGTGCCCTTCTGTATGCAGTAACAGCTTCATCCGGAAGCCCCGCCTCCATCCATAACTTTGGGAGCAACTCCAGTGCCTTGTGAAACATCTCCTGTATCTTACAGTCTTCACCAATCCCCTGCGCAAGCATTCCACCCGGAAGCGCTGAATCAACAACATCAATAATGATTTTGCATTCTCTTGCACCCTCTGCAAATATGGAAGCCCAACATACATATATTAGAAGCTATCTAGCAAGAGAATCTATCCACACAAATATTGATGAAGATTTCATCTTCAAATTTAATGCTTCCATGCAGAAAGGAGTGCAAAAATATAAACCAATGTACTCACAAAAACAGAGTCGGTAGCTCAATCATCTTATTAACCTACTTGCAAAATGGAACTGGTAAAAATTCACAAATTTGTAAGCCAATGAAGTAGCTCCACTACTAAGAAATTCAGCATTATTCAAGCTCAGACCATCCTAGAATGTGGAATTTCATCATGCTAACAGAAAGCAAGCTTCTCTACCTTTAACTCGCCCAAGCTCCTTCAAAGATTTTGCTTTTAGTAAGACTGCTTCAAGAAGTAGACTCACCGAGTGCAGGGACATTATCCCCACAAGTGATTGTTCACCTTTAGATCTTGATTTTCGTGGTCGAGTTCTCTCAGCAATAGCCTTAGACATTCTTGATGACAAGGTTTTGATATCAATCCCTTGGAACACTTGAAGGGCAGCATCGAAATTCCCTCTTTGGTATTCAAGCCTCCCCAACAAAGCTCTAGCTTCCTGCGATGATTTAAAATCCACAAAATCAAAACTTAATGAAAGGAGTTTCAATTCAACAGTCTAATGTAAGGGGGAAAAAGGGCAGTCGTGGAGCAGCATACCTCATAATTTAAAGAAAGTGCCTCTTTCAAGGTAGATTCGACTTCATCCACTTGGGCATCTTCCAGTTTTGATTCCCAATCCCCAGCTCCAGTTCTTGATGACGAGAGGCCACTGGCTGAGAAATCCCTGGTGGCCAGCGACTCTGGTGACTGCGGAGCAGGTTCTTCAAACTTGAATTGCTCTCCTGAACAAGCGCACAACATCTTCCCCACTAATAGCAAAAGGGAAGTTCAAAATTTCTTTATCATCAGTCACCTTTTCAGTGAGTTCTCTTATCCGGCATTTGCCCACCTGAAATAGAATCCAAACAGCTTGCATTTCAAAATTTGAAACCTTTCTGTTTTCTCAGTTGTAGTCATCGAAGTACAATGTCTTGTGAAAGTTTAACTTTTTTCTTACCCAAGGTAAATTATTCAAGACGAAAGTTCCACTTGGTTTCAAAATATCTCAACCTCAAATACCCATCAAGGAAAAAGTGGACTCAATTTGAACTCCAGAAAAGCTGGATCAGATAAGTAAAGAAAATTAAGGATGCCCATTTTCAAAAAGGCAAAACATTAAAGACAGGACAAATGGCAAAAAAACCCATTAAAAATAATATGAGAATCAAATTTCAAAAAAGGAACAGAAAGAATGTTGAAACAGAAGGCAATAAACATTGGAAGAACAGTAAAAAATTGAAAGAAAGAAAACAAGGAACAGAAACGTTGAAAGGGGCCAAACAAACAGGAGAAGAGAACAAGGCTTTGGACTTGCAGCAAATCCAAAGCTTTTTTACACTTTACCTGATTCCCAGTGTAACCCTTACATGTGATGACAGCCATGAAAGCAACACGTGAGGAGGGCTTGTTGGATTTTCATTGTTCTATGGTTCTTCATGCAAAAGCCAAAATTACTTTCGATTTGATATGAAAGCAAAGATTATGAATGGATCTGAGATGGTGTTTGAATAAGCCATCTTGAAATATCATCTCTATGCAAAACAAATACTATTATTATATTATATTCAAACTGACATTTCAATACAGAGAAGTTTGCTATTTGCATATGACACAAAAGCATGGGCTATTGTGGTCTCAGAATCATCAGCAGAGATATGGTTTGTAGATTCTCTCTGTTTATTTGCAGAATGCACAGTTTTTCTTGGTTTGACGTTTGTTGTTTCTGCATAGTTTTCTATAATGAATTCTAGTAAATAAGAATCTCTCATACTTCCATCTTTAAATGTTATAAATTAAGGATTATACTTTAATGGGATTTGGAGAGAATTTATCCTTTAATCACTACGGGCAATTAGTTAAATCTTACGTCCGATGGAAATTGAACTCGCATTCTACATGGAGGTGTCAAACTAAACTTATCATGGGACATCTGATACCATACCAACTCTCATCAAACTTATCATCGACGTTGCCCAGAGGCTCCCCAAAGTATTCTATGACATGACTTTGGGGAAGAATAGGCTATAAAGGATAGTTGGTGGTGGATAAGAAAGTAGCTTTTGCAACAATGGTATAGGTAAAACCCCTCCACTAGATGAAGGAAAGACATTTCCTCAACCTGTTTCTATTTCTTTCTTTGTTTTAAATTCTTTGAGCTTTTGTCATGGCTTATTAAATGCCAGTGTAGTTTTTACAGAAAAATAAATGAAAAATGCAGTTGTAGTTTGAAGAGTGAATGAGTTGCCAACCAGGTTACGTTGACAAATGTTGTAAATGATTCCTTCACACAACCCATGTTTTGGTAAGATGTCAATTTAAAGCAAAGAAGTATACTTACTAGTTCGGTTGAGGTTGAGAAACTACTTCCCTTTACATTATAGTGATACTGTGTAATCTGTGGTTCGTTAAATAAATAAATATATATATATATATATATATACACGCTTTATATATGATGTACATGAACATTTTATAATATTCCTCTATATAAATATTCTAAATTTTTTTGCAAAAATTAAGAATAAAGAAATTAATGTATTTTAAATTAAATAATGTGGGGGGGGGGGGGGGTGGAGTGTCTAAGATGAGATTAGTGTTAAAAGAGTGACAAGCAAAGGTAATTTCAATTAAAAGATACTTATTAAATTTATAAGGTACTCTTTTCCTCCTGTTGATGTAATGATTCTATTTCTATTTTGGGAGGTAAAATATTTATTTTCTTAAAACAAAATTATATTTGATGTAAAATTTATTAACAACCTTCTTATCTCATTGTTTCACTTAAATATTATAAAAAGGATAATTAGTAATTTTATTAAAATCAAAGACACTTCTTAATACTTATAATTATTAGATTAAAAACCCATGCAATACACCAAAGGTTATTAATAATTGTTGTCTGAAATACAAAACAGAACAAAAGAAAAATGTCATTAGAGAAAGTAATTTAATGTATTAGCCACAACAAATTTTTATTAATATTTTCTAAAATAAAATAAAAAACTAAGAGATACTTAAGTGTAATTTTTATCATTTTAGAAAAAATCAATTAATTAAATTCATATTAGTATATAGTTTTTTATTTAAAAAAACCATTATATGCTTATTATAGATATTTTCAAATTATATTGTAACATTATAATTTATGTTATTTCATAATATGTTATCACTATTAAATTCGCTTAAATAAATTGAATGAAGTTAAGTTAATGTAATTTGAAATGAATATTTTTTGCACTAAAAAATATTATTTTCATTTTAAATTATCCTTCATTGTATCATAAATTTTAGAGAAACAAAAAAACTTAAAAGAATAATTCAATGTTTCATCCACCATCCAATCAAATTATACCTTTTTAAAAATTCAAAGATAAAAAAAAAAAATCATTGTATCCTCATGAATAATATATATTAATTTAATATGTTACCGATAACTCGTTGAAATTAATAACTTTTAAAAAAAATATAAAGAATATTTATCCATAGTTTTTTAAAATCCAAAATAAAATTTTGGATTAGATAATTTTAAATGTCCTTGATTAAATTAGGTTAATCATCATAATTATTACTAGATAAGTATTATACTTTTGATTTAAAAAATTATTATTTTTATATAATTGTTGTTAAAAGTCTTTTAACTGTTCAACCTATTATCTTTAAAACAAATATGTTAAGTACCAATTATACAATATTATAATAAATTATTATTAAATTCACATAACCCATCCAAATAAATAATTGAAAAGAAATAAAATTAAAAATTTAAAGAATACTTATGCATAATATTTTGTGTTATCCAAAATTAATTTTTATATTATGTATAACCCTAAATTTACTTGCTTTAATTAATTGATTGTTGACAATTATTAGATACTATTAAATAATGTTTGTATTTATAATTTATTATTAACATTTAAAAAATAATATTATATGTTCATTCCATGTTTATATTTAAAAACGTTATTTAATAACATTCAAAAATTACTATCTTCACTCAATTTATTTTACAAGAACAAGAAGTTGACATTGTACTTTAGTATTTAATTTATTTCAATTAGAAATTAATTTAATTTTAGAATTTATTAAATATTTGTGCAATAGGAAATATTATTGTGATTATATTTTGAAAATAAATGGATAAAAAATATTTCAATTTTCTAAAAGATTAAAAGTTATAAAAATTTTTTTAAAAAATGGTAAAAATATGAAGAGTCTTAGGAAACATACTTTAAATTATCCTTTGATATTTAGTTTGTTTAATTATTTTTCAAAATGTTCAAATATTTGTGTAATTATATTTTGAAAATAAATGGGTAATAGAATATTTCAATTTTCTAAAAAAGATTGACATTGTATAAAATCCAATTAGTGTTTATGAAAATAAATGGATAAAAATATAAAGAGGTTTAGATACATACTTTAAATTATCCTTTAAATTTGGTTTGTTTAATTATTTTTTGAAAGAAATTAATTGGTTTGTTAGTTAATTTATTGTTAAAATTTTTACCCAATCATCAAGTGACGCTTGGCAACTATCCAAGATAACTGTCCTTCTTTTAATAATATATAAATTTATAAACAGATATTCAATTTTAAAAGAAAAGAATAATTTATTTTTTAGGAATATTTTTTTTGCCCCAATTCACCACATATAAATATATAAATATATAAATAAATATATATATATTTATATTTATATTTATATATATATTTATCTATATTAGTAGCAAACAAGTTCAATTACTCCTTTTCAATGGTATAAAGAAATTATGAAATTGTCTCGGCCAATTGACAAATGATTTGAAAATAAGTGCACTAGCTTTTGATTGGTGCAGATTCCAACCACCTCTGCACTAAGCAATAAAGATGGGATTAACTTTGAAATCTATCGATAAATTTTTATGTTAACTATTATTATTACTATAAGAAAGGATTATGGTGAATCTTGAATAAGGTTGACATCTTGAATGAGAATTCTTAACTAATGGTGCAAGTTCTTGAACTCTCAATATATGAAGCGTGGGTTGGTGAAGTTGTTGCGAGTTGCATCTTGGTTCTATTATTAAATGAAAATGTCCTCTGGAGATGACTTTCAAGGTTTAGATTTAAAGGCAGCGTTATGAAAGTAACCTAACATATTATAAATATTGATGGATGCAATGGGCCGCCAAGTTTTACATATTTTGCCAAAAATCGAAAGGTCATATCTTTCAATAAAATTTATCATAAATATTCATATTACTCTTTCTATCTAAAATTGAATATCTCTATTTTTATTTTGAGTTATCCAAAAATAAATATTTTATTTTATAAATTTGTTAAGAAAATTGATATTGTTAAGTTAAAATAAATGAAAGTAATAAATTTTTTTTAAAAAAAATATGCACAAATCAAATTAGACATTCAATTTCAGAGTTACAGAGTTATAACTAATATACCCCAACAAATGTACGAGATAAACTCAATTTTTCATGAAATTGTGAATACGACGTCGACTTGCAGTCTTGCACAATGTCCAACGGCAACTGTCTGACACCTATCCACCAAGTTTATGAAAGAGCCATTAACCAACTCCAGAGTCAATCTCAGGTGTAAAAGGAATATTACTAGTCCATTAAGACTAGCATTAGTGTTTCCGTTTTCCCAAAATTGAATATCAATATTTCTATCTTGAGTCGTTCGAAATTAAATATTTCATTTCTTAAATTAGTAAAATTTTCACAAAGGAATTAATATTATTAAGTGCAAAACGAACTAAATTAAACTTTTTCAATAAAATTTTCTAAAATTAAAATAAAATATCTAATTTAAGATCGAAAGAGTATTATTTTTTATTTTAATTGTGGGTGCGATTTTCAAAAATTACATGATCTTTTTTAAATAATTAGTCTTATAAGAGAATCATTATTCACGAGGATAATCTTTTTTGACTAATGCAAGTTACTATGTACTCTTTTGCTCATGCCTTTTTTCCTCCCTCTATTTCAAATTGATTGTAGTTTAAAGATTCATAATTTGTTTCAAAATGACTGTCACTTGCACATTTAAAGAAAATAAGTATAAATGAATTATCTTTTATATCCTTTTTACTTCAAAACTAATACATTGTTTTATTATTTTCAATAACAAACCAACCAATAAAAGATGAAAGAGAAGAAAAATATAATATAATAATGAGTAATAATATTATCCACAGAAAAAAAAATACTTACTTATTTTAATTTATCCAAAACAATCTTAAATAACAATCATTGAAATTTTTCAAACTGATGGAGTGTGTCACTTGTGCACGGTGCTCAAGGTAATGAAAGGAGCTGTCCGATGAACAATACGAATATGATCTCTCGAATTTCATAAGATTTTTATCATTGTTATTGAGTTTAATAATATTGATCAATCGTGTTAATGCAGTGACTGGCACATGGAAATGGTCCTAAGGGAATCATTGGACTTCCTAATGCCCTTTATTTTTTGCAAGAAAATGGAAAAGGTTTGGTGGGAAAAAAATATTTTTCATGATGGTAGTGTTTTTTTGTCATATTTAAGGTTTATTTATATTCATTTTTTATTAGAATTTCTCTTCTTGATTGTTTGAAGTAAAAATATGAATATTTTGTCAATAGCTAATAAGTGAATAATTAGTTATTATGATTAATAAGGTTACAAATTCAACTGATGGAGATAGAAGTTGAGCCCTCCTGTGTCAAGTTTTAACCTGTTACCCTAATTCTATAATGAAATCTAGAAAGTTTAGTTTTTTCTCTTTCAATAGAATAGGTATGTATAGCACAAATTGATCACTAAACACAAAGATACATCGTAATACTCTATCCATCTGGAAAAGAATATTTCATCTCTTATAATAAATAGATTTTCAATATAAAATTTTATTAAATTACCGTTGATAATTAAATTAACAAGAAGAATATATATCGATAACTTTATCAAAATCAAATGTCTTCTTTAATTTTTTCATCGTATCAAAATGTAAGGAGAGAAACTAGTATGAGATAAATTTGGAATCCCTATTAAAATTGATTCAACTCAATTACTAGGGGTGGAAATTGCAAAATCACCCAAGTGAATCAATGAAAAACATGAACATATGTTTGCTTGTGAAAACTTGAGTTCATGAAAAATGTAAGGATGAAATGTTTGTTAGGGAAGTTGGTACGAAAGAAATGGTACCCTTGAACCATCGGAATAGTGTTGTATAGTATAGTAAAAGCAAGGTAGGTCTTTGGGTTGGTGTTTTTTTTTTGCCCCCACAAAATAAGGATCAGTCCCCTGCATGCCCTGTGCACCCCCTGCACCCCACGCCACGCCAACCCACCCACTTACATCTCTCATGGGATGCCTTTATATTTACAACTTCTACTGGAGAGTCCCACTAATGCTGCCAACATGCAGCACCACTGCAGGCGCTGGCAGCCCCAACCAGCTCCGGTCCCCCTCATCTTGTCCAATTCATGCTCGTCTTCCATATTAATTAAAATAGTTCCTGTCAGAACATGTTTCCTTCAAAAAAGAAATAGTCCAACTTTATGGGTTTTTTTTTTGGGAAAAGCTGAGTACACAGACAAACTTGTATGGAAATGACTACACAGTGGGAAATTGGTTATTTCATCCAAACAAATTATCAAAGTTATACTTCCGATGAGAGAGGGGATTGGCCGAGAAAACAAAAATTAGAAAAAGAATATAAAAATTGATAAAAATTAAATTAACACGTTATCCTAAATTAAATTAATGTAATTCTTCTTTATTGAAAATACTATCTAATTTTTATCTAAAAGTATATTAGTAATTTATTTAGAAATAATTTGCAAGATTATATAATTTTTTATTTTTTAAAATAAAAATAGACATTCTATGTATTTTTATCTTTTTAAAATATTCCTTATCATTTAAGATATATTTATGAGTGATTAATTTTATTTTATAATAAGGTTTGAGTAGTTAAGGCATGGAATATCCCCTTAAGGTCTGAAATATTTTTTTTAAAAAAGGAAGACTTCCACAACAGACGATTCGATTTTGACCTTTTAAGGCACAAAATACTCAATCAAGGTAAAAAATATTTTTTCAAAAAAAGGATTGTCATAACCCAAGGTTCGAAATGCCCTATCAAACTCTGATTTTGACTGTCAAGCTACGAAATATCCACTCAAGCTTCAAGATTTTTGTTTTTTTTTTTTTTACAAAAAAAACTTTCACAACCCAAGTTCCGAAACACTCTATGAAGGTTCGATTTTGACAAGTCAAGGCACGAAATACCCATTCAAGATCCGAATTTTTATTTGTTTTTTTTAAAAAAGTCCTTCACAATAAACTAAAATTCTTATATCTTATTTGAAGAATTTAATTTGAAATGGAATGTTTATTCTAAATCATTAATAAACTAAACTTTGTATATTTTGTTTCATGTGTTTAAATATGAAATAAATATATGCTAATTATGAGAAGTAAAGAGATTTTGATTTAGTGCAAATGAAATTATCTTTTTGTTTGCTTTTACACTAATAAAGTAAAATTTCTTAATTTGTAAATCATTCTCTTGAAGTCTGATGCGAAATTATAACATAAAAATTTTGGAAGAAGATGAATTTTCTTTATTCTTTTATAATTATAATTAAAATCAAAGTTAAATATTCCTTTGTTTAAAAAAAAAAATAGCCTTCAAAATTGAACGTCCATTTCATAAATTGAATGTCGTTGGGGAAGTAAAAGGAAAAGAAAGTAGAAAAACTTGTGACTTCTTATGCATTGCGTTGAATATTCCTATATTATAATTATTTTCCTTGAAAAAAAACTAACAGTTGTTGTGTAGTTATTAACATTGAAAATCATGAAAAATTAAATAGGGCAAAACAAGGTTTTTAAAATCGAGAGTTTAAGTAAACTCGTTGGGGGTCCTATAAACTCGAATCGTAAACTCGTAGAGTTTA
>JAOXNR010000031.1:7477263-7508850 GCA_028571225.1 Parsonsia alboflavescens
GCATTTATAAATGTATTAATAAGTATAGATATAGAGAACACATGAATAAATGAACATGTTAATGTTGCAGGAGAACTGGTAGAGACATTTGATCTGCCGCGCGTCTGCGTGAATTCAAATCCCTGTGACCGCATTTTTGAAAATTTTTTTTTTTTTTAAATTATGGAAAGTCAAACTCGGTCAACTGGGACGAATTTATCGAGTTGACTCGCGAGTTGATCGATTTTACCTCCTTTTTTGATTTTGATCCGATTTTACACGTTTATACCCCCTAAAATAGTAAACTTGTGAGAGTTTACGAGCCAACTCGCGATTTTAACAACCATGGGGCAAATTTTTTTTTTTTTTTAATTATGGAAAGTCAAACTCGGTCCAACTCGGTCAACTCAGACGATTTTATCGAGTTGACTCGCGAGTTGACCGATTTTACCTCCTTTTTCGATTTTAATCCGATTTTACACGTTTATACCCCCTAAAATCTTAAACTCATGCGAATTTACGAGCCAACTCGCGATTTTAACAACCGTGGGGCAAAATAGAGGGAAAGGAGGAGATAGAAGGTTGACCGATATTAAAATGGAGGAAAATAGAGCTGAACGCATTCTAGTAATTGACCCTTGTCTGGTCAGAAAAATATTGTTTATTTATTTATGGGTTGACATTTGCATACGAGTGGCATATTACTCTTTGGTTTCCAATGGCTTTCACCTATTGAGGGTGGAGAGTCTCATGGTTATAAGTATTTGTTATATTAAAAAAAAAAAAAAATTACTGAGGAAGGAGAAGATGAAAAATTAATCTTATTTTGCTTTAATTAGGACGTGCACAATAAGAGACATCATCTCTTCATCTTTGTCAGTATATCTTTGCCTCGAGGCACCGATGCGATTGATTTATTACCACGAAGTTCCTCAAATTTCCTTCACGTCTTCACTGTAAAATTTGTGTGTTTCTTTTTTGAAAAAAAGAAAGTTACAAAAAGGTAAAAAGGTTTCTTCAATCAGAGATCTTGGACCACTTTTCTTTTGTCACCTTTACGCACGAGTGATGTGATCATAACGGCCCCATGGATTGCACTCGGGTTTGGGGAAAAATTCAAATTGAAAGAAGAAGGGTCGATGCAGGGCCCCGTTCTACAAAACATTTCACTTGCGGATCTGTCAAACCATAAACCACCACCTTTTCTTTCATTTTTTTGCCCTTTATTTATCTAATTTGCATTACATGTTTCTTTAGAGTAATGTTTTTTAAAAAATAATACTTCCTCCATTCAAGATTAAATATTTCATTTTAATTTGATTAAAAAAAATACATTTGATTTTAATAAAATTAGTTGGGAGGACCTTTGGGTTAGTGGATACAGATTCTTAAATAAAGGAGACGATTAATGAAAGTTAATAGTAAAAATTATTAATTGAAAAAAAAATTGAGATATTCAATTTTAAATAAACTATAATAGAAATAAGTATACTCAAATTCAAAGGAGAAAATAAATTGGATAGAAACTCATTCAAATTGAAAAATATCCTTATATGATAAAAATATACTTCCTCTGGATTGATTGTTGTATGTATATTCATCACCTCTCATTTTGAGTGAAGTTATTTTATTAAGAAATTGTTCCCTTTTTTTTCCCTGTAGGGCATCGAATATCTTCACACTTATAGCTATCAAAATGGATTGAGCCTTTGGCCCGATCCAACCCCATCCCAAACATTTAAAGGGTTAAATTGAAAAACATGGCCTAGATTGCATCAAAGATTTTTCAACTCATAAAGGACTCACTAAGGTTTTTAGAGATACGGGATGAGTCTGTCCTAATATTAATAAAAAAAAAACCTCTAATTTATTACATTTATCTAGAATTTGTCTTGAATAATTTTATCTTTCCATGCATGCATGCAACACACGCACTCTCTTCCTTGAATTGAATCATCTGGATGTTAAAGATGTTTACCCTTTTTTTCATCGTTGCACTCATTAATATCATGGTGACTTTAAATTGAATCTTTCGTTTATATGTTTGGTTTGTATATAATTTTTTTGCATATTTTTTTATTCACTTTATTTATTATTTTCTATATTTGTTTCTTAGGTGGTGTGAATATTGTTTTAAGAGAGACTGACCAATTTGGTATCCAAAGTCAATATTGATACCTTTTATTTATTATTTTTTTTCTTCATTCAATTGAGAACCCAAACAACTTTTAAACATCCAAATTAATACTTCCAACTCAGCTTCAACTTATTTCCGACCAAAATAGAATGTGTTTTTGATACCTAACTTTATACCTAAATTCAAGATTGGTGTGCATTGTTTTTTTCTTCTACCAAATAAGTATTTAAATAACTTTTGACTTGAAAGTTGTTTGGATATTTAATTGGCTAAAATGAAAAATAATGGGTATCAAATCCACGATTCTTCCTAAAAAAAGTTAACCACATGACCAACACATGTTATTTTGGCCAAAAATAGGTCAGAATGAGTTTGGAAGTACTAATTCAATAATTTGAACGTTCGAAAGATATTTGGGTACTAAGTTGGCAAAAAAAAAGGGTACTTATTTTGACTTTGGGTACCAAATTGATCAATCTCCCTTGTTTTAAATATTTTTTTGAATTTAAAAAATTATAAAGGGATGACCCAACCCGACTCTTGCCTCTTGTGAGATTGGGCTCCATTATGATTTCAGTGACCTTCAAAAAATGAGGTTGGCCAGTCCCTACCCTTTAGATTCTCTGGTGCTTGGGGTTGGAGTTGGGCCAGACCAGTCCCAATTGACAGCTCCACCCACACTATTGAGATTAATTCATGTTCCGCTCTTTGTCGTATCATACCCGTAGAGTTTAACTCATATTTGGAAATAAGACCCAACCTAAAACTTTTTCAATATCACAGCTCAGGAAAGAGTCAAAATCATAACCTATTCTAACCATTAGCGATACAATTACCCAATTTATATTTGCTTAAATTAAAAAGGATACATTCAATTCTCGACTCGTGGAGTATCTTCTTTATTGAAAATTGAAAATTTTTATTTCCCTTTTGAATGTTGATATTCAATATTTATTCTCCTAAAATTTAAAGTTTTAATAACAACAACTTCTGTACTATTATAATAGGAATGACGTTAGAGCCCGGTGTCAGAATTTTCGGCAATCAATTTTTTCTTTTGGGAAAATTGCCAATGCACTACTAATCATATGACCCAAAATTCAAATGATACTGTCAAATAGATACTTATAAATTTCATAGGAAGACACTTAAGTATTTTCTACTACTTTTCTTTTCAAAAAAATTACGTGCCCGACACGTGACAAACTTTTGAGGGCAAAATTATCACTCCACAAATTTTCTTGAAGAAGAATCACCCATATAATATGGTACTAATTATATGGCCCAACGTCAACTAAATACTTTTATATATATATTACAAGAAGTCACTTAATTATTTTCTTTTCTTTTTTTCATATCATTTAATTTTTACCTTGTTGGATGTCAAGTTGTAATTTAAAATATGTTTCACATTCAAGAGTAGTGCAAAGAAGCCAATCTTGCCCGAGCTAAGGTGTGATGGTCAAATTGATCATTTTCACAACGTAAAATGATTAAATTGACTTAATTAAAAATTCAATGATTAAATTGAAAAAAGTACAAATTTAATAGTCAAATTGATATTTTAAAAAAAATTATTGAAGGACCAAAAATGCCAAAAAAAAGTTCATCAATAAAGTCACGGTCATCAAAAGTTAATAGATGAATAATATCAACCTTTCATAAAAGAAAAGGAAAAAATGAAAAAAAAAAGGGAAAGAACACCGCCAAAAAACTAGACAGTCAAAATCCCCAATCCATTATCCATTTTTGGAGATCATAAAGTAAGTATACAACAATATATAATCTAATCAGCAAAAGCTTCGAATTGATCTACAATTGGCGGCTATAAACTTGGAAAGAGGAGGAAGAAGATGCGACGACGACGATGTGGAAGGAGATCGGGGATAGAGAATCCGGCAAGCTTCTCCCTTCTTCGTTCGCTAATCGTATTAAGTTGAGCAGAGAATCATCTCTTCAGCTATCAAATTACAAAGAAATTGTATCTTCTCACCGCGGCTCCATTAACTCGCTCCAGGTTCATACTTATCATTTGTTTTGTTACAACTTTACTTTTTTTTTATTGAATTTGTGCTTTTTAGAGTTCAATATTTAAAGTTTGCTTTAGGGTTTCTGTAGAATACTGAAGTTTTCATGACACTTTTTGCATTCAATTTGTTTGATAAATGAGATTAGACTTAAGGGGATATAAGAAATATTGAGTTCCAGTTCTTTCTGCAAAAACCGCTGGTGAATAATCTGTGTACATGGTGGTATTAACCTATTAGGTATAGTTTTCTGGTTTACTGGAGGCTTTTAATGAGAGTAGATGCATGCTAATGAGTGTATTTCCTTGTGATTTGAAGATTTGGTGGTATGCAAATGAAACAGACAGGAGGCTGGAGGGAGATCGATTCCTTTTTAAATAAATGATCCTCGAGTATTTATGCATAGAATCAGTAGGGAAAGCTTAGTTATTGGTTTTAAAAGTGATAGACTGTTGTTCCCTTCTAGCTAGCTTACACTTTTAATTTTTATTTTTGAGCGGAGACAGAAGCAAGAGAGTGAAGATTATTTTTTGTTTTGAAAGTGTGGGTTTTCTTGGAGAGATGTGGTTTACATAGTTGTATTTGATGTTGGAATCAATTTGATAGAGAAAATATTCTGTGGCTATTCCTTGTGATCATGATATCAGGTTGATTTGACAGAGGGACGATATCTGCTATCAGCTGCCTCAGATGCTTCGGTTGGGGTTTATGATGTGCAATGTGCAACAAATTATGACGGGGGTGGTCTAATTGCCAAGCATGAACCTGTGGTTTTTGTTGACAGGCAACATGAATATGGTCACAAATATGCCATATCCTCAGCCATCTGGTATCCAATTGACACAGGGTTGTTCATTACTGGTTCATATGATCATCACATCAATGTATGGGATACAAACACAACACAGGTATTGATGTTTAATTCTTGTTATTGTTCTTGTTCTTGCAAAATTATAAGTTCCTTCCAGCTAGATGCATCTCTCTGGGAATGTACTGGAGGTTTTAACTTTTTCTTTTTGTGTAGGTAGTAATGGATTTTAAAATGCCTGGGAAGGTTTATAGGACTGCTATGTCTTCCCGGGCAAGATCCCATAATCTGATTGCTGCTGGTACTGAAGATGTTCAAGTTCGACTTTGTGATATTAATTCTGGGGCTTTTGCTCACACTTTGTCTGGTCATCGCGGTATTGATTTTATCATGAAATCCTTGTTTCATCTTTATCAAATCTCTGAAATTCAACAAAGATCAAATACATGACATATACTTGAACCGATATCGCTCTTTGTATATGGAAATGCTATGGTAAGTAATGGAGTTCACCATATAGAGCGCACCTTTTTTATAAGTTGACCATGTTGATTATGTGAATACAAAAAGGAGCGCTCCATATGGTGATCTTCGTTGCTTTCCATGGCATTCTGAATATATTATTTGTATATATTTATAGGGAGAGAGAGAGAGGGAGCGAGGAACCTCGCTAGACTTCTCCTTTCCATTTTATCTCACTTCCTCGGTTTGCTGAATTTTGTAAGCAATTTCAATTTGGTTGAAGTACATAAAACAGCCAAATTTATCTTTGCCATCAACACAACCTCATCTTTGAGGTGTAAGATAGGTGTCTGTTTATGCTGAGATGAATTTTTCAGCAATTATGCTTTTGATTTGCATGTAGCTTGGTGTGAGCTACATTAGGTGCATTACATCAGTTGGGTTTGAATTTCAACTATTTTAGCAGTTAACTATGACAGGGCAAGATATCTTAATTTCCAGTTGTTTTAATACTATAAATAATCTTCAATTCCGTGTTTGCTATGGCTTTCTGCTAGCTAGGAGCACCTCAGGTGTTAGGTCAGATTTTACTGTCTTCTAGCTCACCTGATTAAATTTACATACTATGTGCAGTTTAGACTTACAAATGATCTGAATCTTCCCTTTTGGTTTAATTGGCATAGCAAATACGTAGGTGTGCATCTGGAGGCCTCTAATTCTTTGCATTTTCCTACCAGATGGTGTGATGTCAGTAGAGTGGTCCACATCCAGTGAGTGGGTTCTCGTAACTGGGGGATGTGATGGTGCAATCCGCTTTTGGGATATTAGGCAAGCAGGATGCTTCCGTGTGTTAGACCAATCTCACTCTCAACTTGGGAGACGGCCGCCAATCCTACGTCCTTCTGCTGCAAATAAGGTTCCCATCTGCCCTCTGCTTTGTATCAATCTACACTGTCCATTTATGTTTCCTTTAATTGGAAGAGTTCCTGAAGCATACTCGTTAATTATTTTGACCAATTTGTATGTACCTTTTGTTCTATGGAAGTGCAGGGCAAATCTCTCTTACAAAAATGGAAGTAAACTATCCTAGCTAAGATTTTGTGTTTGTTTAAGAAATTAGTAACCTTGAGATTTAAATTTTGAGTCATTTGTTACGGAAATGATAAAAGTGGTAAGAAGAATGTTTTTGTTCTTTTTCTTCTAGAAGGTCTGTTCATGAACTTTGAAGTGATCTAGTAATTGATCAAGTATCACCAGATGGTATCAAAGCAGATGAATATGAACCTGCTTGTCCATGGTTTTGTAGTGGTTATGGTTTACTTTTTCCTTGTGTCTTGGTATGCTGTAAAAGAGCTTGATCTGAATTATTCTGATTCCCAAAGGAATCATCATCGTACATTGTCACTTTTTAGCTATGGTTTCAACTTTCAAGGTACTGAAACTTATAGCTTGCTTATTTGTCCATATAAGAAGGAAAATTAAGAGTGCTGAAGGGAAAAAGAACCCTGGACGCTCTTATGTCTCTTGGCTGCTCTAACTATATGTTAAAGTTGACGTGTAAATACGGCCAAGAAATAAAATTTTCTGTTCATGTGATGATCTTTATATTCAATAAAAGTTATTAACTGTACATATGGGCAGGGTGTAACCTTGAAGTCTTCATCAGTGGGTCTAAATTCATCTGTAAAATCAAGGGCAGGTCAAAAGAAAATCTCCAACGGGAATTCTTCGAAACAGGCTGGTGTCAGTCGAAGTTCCAGTCTAGGCAAGGGATCTGTAAAGCCAAGAATGCATCCTGGAATGGTGTCTACTCAGGATCGTGCTACTGCCCATTATGGTGCTGTAATTGATCTGAAAGCAACTTCAGATGGCATGTACCTACTAAGTGCAGGTAGAATTTGAATAACTGTAAGAGGAGATAGATTTGCTATGATTGATGAAATTACACTTGTGGATTGCTGAACAATTAGCTGTTCCTTTTATTTTGCTTTTCTAGGTGATGTTTCAAACCCTTTCAGCTTCTGCAACCGGAAATTCCTGAAAATCTGAAATGATCAAATCTGTGATTTTACATAATTTCAAAGATAAGCAGTAAAATAAATCAATATTCTTGGTTTTCTTTTGGACTGCAGGTTCAGATTCAAGGCTGAGGTTATGGGATATAGATTCCGGGAGCAACACGCTAGTAAACTATGAAATTAGACGGCTACAAACAAGCAAAGCAATACAAATGGCAACATCACAAGATTCGGGGCTTATTTTTGTTCCATGCATGATAACTGCAAAAGTACGTATTTTTCTTAAATTATTATATTGTGTTTTCTCTGGGAAAAATTTACACTTCTAACAGATGTTCAACATAAATGGTTCAGGCATTTGACATGTGGTCGGGCATGACAATACTGACTTTTCGTGGCCACTATGACAACGTAAATTGTTGTTGGTATAGTTCGCAAGATCAGGTATAATCATATCTGGGATGGATGGAAGCACCGCTGCTACTATTGTTTTTTTTTTTATTTTACACTCTATCTGTAGACTTGCACACATCATCTGAAGATAAATATGATAATTTGTTGTTTAAGTTCACTTCCAAGGGACAGAGTTTTCAGGCTGTTATTTTTCAGGTCTGCAACTTAAGGATAAGGAGGTAAATGGTGTGTTGTTCTCAAATTGGGAAATCTTGAAAACAGTTCCCCCATTATCTTGATTTTTCACTGAGCATGTACAAAATGTTCATGAACGATGGGAGCTAACATTCTTATGATTTTTTCTTCCCCAGACATCTTCTTCTTCTTTTTTTTTTTTTTATTATTATTTTTTTATGTGTGTGTGTGTGTGTTTTGGAGGAGTTTGGTTGGGTGCTGGTTTAACAATCAGTTCTGACTGACTTGTTCTTGTACCCTTTTGCCTGAAGAATCCATGTTTTAAATTGAGGTCTACGTTGATAGTGAGAGTTTCTTTATTTCTCAAAGGGATTTGGTTGGTGAAATAGCTAAGCTTTATTCCCAATAGAAATGGTGTGCCTTCATAAGTTGTTTCTGTTTATTGCAGGAACTGTATACCGGTGGCAATGACAGACAAATTCTCGTATGGTCGCCTAGCAATTTTACTCGGGGTGACGTGGTAAGCTTTTTTTTCCTTTTTTTTTTAATGCAAATTTATTGAAGAATTTTTATCTTATCCCATCATATATTTCCATGCCTTTATACTGTTTGGAGTCGAATTTCAGGAAGAAGGGAGGAAGGGAAAGACTGTTGAATCCGATCAAGATAACTGGAGTGACTGAGATTTACACCTGCAAAAGTAATACATTCGAGCCACCATATCTGTTCTGTTTATTATGTATAGAACCTCTATGCAAACCGAAACAGAGACAGGATAAAAATGGAAGCGTCAGTTCCTGATCATGATTTGCAAAAGAAAACTATTTCCTCCCCTCTTTAGTTTTAAACTGTCTGAAATTCTTTTTAATTTCACAAAAAATTAGTTCTGATTCAATCCTTTAACGCTATGTTGCTTATCACTTTAACTACCATAAAGTTCGTATAAGTTTAAATCACCAATTCCGTAAGAGATAGGGTTTTGCCAAACTCATAAACCTCCGAATCTGTGATCACTATCATCATTTAAAACAAGGTTGACATTTCTGCATTTTGGAGTTTCCCTGGATCGAAAGCCAGAGGCCATTAGAAATTCGCGTAACCAACCTTTAAGATCAATAATACCGACGGGCTTGGATGGCCGTTGAGGATCAGCTTCATTGAAGACCTAAGTATTTGATCATTTTTTGGATCTAAGATGTTTGTTCGATAGGCAAATATCCATGGAAATGCGGCTCGAATATCATCGGAAGTTGTAGGCTAAAATTTCCAACAAGTTGGAGTTCTCCCTTTAAATCTTCGATGGTGTCAGTGTCAATGCATTAACCTTAGAGCATTTCACATTTTTATAGATGCGTGACTGTGGGTGAAAGGTACTTAACAACTGTTTTACACGGTTGTCATAAGTAATCTTAACGTGGGAGATTAAGGTGTGTTTGTTTTTGCTTAAAAAATAAAGCACTTATTTTCTTCCAATAAATACTTAAATAAAAGAAAATTTTATTTTTTTTAGTCCTTTGAAAAAAAGCACCAGTTGAGAAGACTTATTTTTTATGCTACAAGTATTTTTAACTCTCAATTTTTATATTATATTTCCTTAATTTTTTTCTTCTTATTTTCCCTCTCAATTTTTTTTTTTAATCTTTCCCGCTACGCTCTCCTTCTTCTAATTTTTTTCCTATTTTCTCTTATTTTTTATTTTTTAATCTTTACACAAAACTGCTTAACTTTTTTTTTTTCCACTTTTTTTATAGGCCCATCCAAATGGGTCCTAATGCTGTTGCATTAGATATATTAATTACTCCCTCTTCGTTTGAAATTAAATGTTTTAATTTGATTTACATAAATTTGATTGATTTAATTTATTTTAAATTAATTTAAAAAATAAGATATTCATTTTTGAATAACTCAAAATAGAAATAGGAATATATAATTTGAGACGTCGGGCGGAGAAATATTTACCATGCGACTTCCTATATTCCATGCACAAGTTTGGTATGAAGATGGAAGACACAGATTAATAGTAAGATTGACCTCAATTTAAAGAAAGATAAAATAAATTTTTATGTCATAATTTTCGTAATTTTTTAATTAGTATATAAAATACTTATTTGAGTTTGATTATGATATATCCAATAAATTCTTCAAAAAAGTATTCTGTTTAATTCTAAATGTTTCAATACACAATTTCTTTTACACTTTTCACACCAATAATTAAAAAGATTTTCTTTAAAGTTGTCATTTTTAAAAAATTAAAGTAATATATTTTTTTTCTTCTTAAAATGTCCCTGTAGATAAAAAAATATGACAAGGACAACATAAAAAAAATACTTTTAAAAAATTAATTAACTAATAATAATAATTTATAATTAATAATAAAAAAAGTTAATTAAAATGATTTATATCCAATGACTGATAAAGTATTATAAACTAAATCGACACCTAGTGCTTTAAACACACAAGGCATCGCTTTCTAGTCTACGGCAGCCGACGGACCACTTGCATTGGATCGATCTATCACCTTTGTCAAAAGTCAAAACTTAATTAAAAAATAATAATAATAATCTTTCCTTTAAAATTGAATATCTAACATTTTGAATTATTTGGAATTGAATGTTTCATTTTTTAATTTATTTAAAATTATATTATAAAAAGTGACATTACAATATTATAATTAAGTCAAACTTATTTTTTATAAGTCAAAATGAGATATTTAATTTCAACGAGTGAAAGTAATAAAAATAAATTATTGTCCCCTCGCAACCGCCAAAACAACCATGTTCGTATTGGTGGAATTGACAGGAAAGATATCTGAAGTTACCTATGACTATTTCCAAAAGGTCCCCACTTTCCACCAGACTAGAATCGGTCTTGTAGTAACGTGTTACATATTTGATAGATGTATCTAATCTGTCCTTGACCCCTTGGAGTCCCACTTTATTGTCTTTTTTAATTTCCATTCCGAACTTCCATGATCCATCCATGACGTTTTCCAGAATACATGCGAGAACTCTGGTTTCTTTAAGCTATTTAGTGTACATAAATATTCCCAAGTTTTAGACCAAATTAATAATCAATCATCATGTTCATTGAAGCCCAGATGAGGAAGGTGGGAAACAAGTTCAATATCTCTATGAAAATGGATCCTGAGATTTGGAGCAGGTTGCCTAAGGATGTTCTGGAACATATTCTGTCGTTCCTGCCATTGAAGACTCTGTTGAGTCTCAGATCAACCTGTAAGCATTTCAAGTCTCTCCTCTTCTCCCCTTCTTTTGTCTCAAAACACAATTCTTTATCCTGTTCTTTTCAGTTCTCTTCTTTCCTCTTGCTTTCGCACCCTCAGTTTCATTGCAAGTGTCCTCTTTTTGACACTGATCATAACAATTGGAAAAATTTCCCTCTCCGCTTCTCTCCAACAATATCCCCTGCTACTTCTTCCACACTCATCTGCATCAGCAATGGCCGCCTTTGCTTCTCTCATCCCAATTCATCTTCTTTCATTGTCTGCAACATGTTGACTAGATCCTCGAGAGCTGTGAGAATCCCTAGCTGGCCACAAACTCACGAATGCCTCACATTTGTGTCTATGCCCGGTGGGTATAAACTCTTCATGCTCTGTTCTTTTGGACCAAATAGTACTACTCTTGTTTATGATTCGTCAGTGCATTTGTGGAGACAATTCGAGGGCTTGAACCATGCTCCCCATCACCAGGAAGGAGTTCTCTATGATGGGTTCTTGTATTTCATCATTCCGGAGCCTTTCCGGATTGTGTGCTTTGATTTGGAAAATGGGAAGTGGGGGAGATCTGGGATTGAATTACCAGGTGGGCTTGTTTTTGCTAGATTGGTGAGTGATGGGGATAGAAAGTTGTTCTTGGTTGGTGGAATTGGGAGCAATGGGATTTCACGAAGTATGAAGCTGTGGGAATTGAATGATGAGGAAGGAGGAAATTGGGTTGAAGTTGAAAGGGTACCAGAATTGATGATGAGGAAATTTGTATCTGTTTGTTATCACAAGTATGAACATGTCTATTGTTTCTGGCATCAGGGTTTGGTTTGTGTTTGCTGTTATACATGGCCTGAGATATTGTATTTTAAGGTCTGCAGGAAGACTTGGCATTGGCTACCAAAATGCCCTTTATTGCCTGAGAAATGGAGCTGTGGTTTTAGGTGGTTTTCATTTGTTCCACAGCTATATGCATTTGCTTGATTCACTTTGTAAATTTTCTCCACATTAGTATTCCAATTATGTTCACTTTTCTTTTTGTCTTTTGTATACCCAATTTTCTCTCTTAGTGATGTTTTAAGTAGTCGACATTGCAGAATTCCAATTATTGTCTACTACATGTTCTACTTATAAGATACTTTATGTTTGAATTTAAATAGAAATTATACAAGGGAGGTTCTAAATTGTGCTCTACCACCCAGAGTGGAAAAGAAGAGAAAGAATTAAGAATCGAGGAAGCAGTGACATGTACAAGTGCTGGTTTTTCTAATTTTAGAAATGATACACACACACATAATAGACTGCTGGGTGCTTTGGTTTGTGAATACATACTTTGAACATCTAAAATTGAGAAGATTCAACTCACTTTTGACCAGAGGTTTACCAAATTTTACTGAGTATAGGTTTTCTGTATAGACTTCAAAGTTGGGTTTTGTCCCTTTCTTAGATCTTCCAAGTTGAATTCAAAGACCAACCAAAAATAACATAAGAATTTCTTCCAAGTTGCATAATTTGATTCAAGTTTCTAGCACACAGCACACTTAAGCGGATGAACATGACCGTGTTTTCATATTAAGCTGAAGAGTCATCATTTCTAGTTGAAATACTTGAAAAATGAGTGCAGCGAATAAAGGCCTATTTTGAATACTGCTGTCTTCGAATACAAAGTTTTGCATGAGAAATGGCCTAACCACCTTTATATATTCACTAAGTACTCCATTTCACCCTTATGTAAACTACAAAGGAAGCTAGGAAGAAAGGGCACAAATCCGACTCAGTATAATTATCAGGTCAAAAACTTATTTATAAAGTCACAAATGCCATATCCCGAATCCAGGAATGGACTAATAGTTATATTGTTATTAAGATATGTCACGATGAATTCTAACGTCAATCACAACTTGCTAGAATTTTTAATTGTATTTAATGGCTCGATAAAGGTATATTAGAAATAAAAGTTAATTTAGATTGATATGTTAATATTTTAGGGGAAGAAGGACTGACTACCGCAAACTGAGACAGTGATACTAGCCTTACTTAATCACTGACGAAATTATTCATATTTTCATTATCAGAATTCGTTGTTTGAATAATGGTAAATTTATAAGTGATCAATAGTTAATTATGGATGGGCAAGGAGGCCAATTTCAATTAGAAACAAAAAAAATCACAAACCAATTAGTTTCTTTTCATATGTACTTGGTATGATGATTAGGTACTAGGAAAGAAAAACGACAGGAACAGGAAAGTTTGGTTGTCTTTCTGAAGACTTTAGAAATATATAGATTTCACACAAAATGTGAAGATAAAATTCCCTTTTCATGTCATGTAATGATGATTAAAAAACTACTTAAAGCCTGTGTTTTTGGTGGGCTGGGAGGAACCTCAGCCACATTTCTACCTCCACTCTTTCATTCTTATACAAGAACAAAACTGAAACTCATTTTGGGAGGGAAGAAAAAGGTCAAGATTATCATGATAAAGCCAAAAAGAAAATTAAGTAGGGAAGAAATTATAACCAGCAATTTTCATGTAACATTTTGTCTCATCATCTGATGATCTCTAAAAAGAATAGGAAACTCAAGAAAAACTCATGTAATTTAATGAATATACTTCTAAGTAATGATCATCTAACGGATAGACTAAACTAGAGTTATCATGGCCTGAGAGAAAGTGATAATCCAAATTTAGGAACCTTTTGCATGGCCAGGGTGTCAAAGGCCGCAGAAATGGTTAGGGAGGTTGACTTCGGAGCCAATTCATGCTGCAGAAGGGTCGAAAGATTACCATGGTTGTCGAGCTTTGCTTTGACCAGTGTCTGAGGATCCACTGCATACGAACCTCCAACCGTTAATGTATTCTCATTTGTGGAGAACTTTCTGGCAATCTCACCAACAACAGTGCCCTTTAGTTGGTGAACATGGTGAAAACAAGATGCCTTCACTGCATCTCCTTTGTCGGTCCTTGTAAAAAGAAGAGTGTGAGCTTTATCAGCAACCAAATTTCATGAACACTTGCACTTCAAAAGTATAATTGAATATTAAACTATCTCAAGTATTTTTCCCCTTTAACAAGTGATAGTGTAAACTATTAAGGAAATAGTTCTGAATCTCTCCGTAGTTCACTGAAATAGCCTTCAAGTCAAAGTTATTAGTTTTTATTATTTCAATTGTATCAAAAGTTTAATGGTGCAAGAATTCCTCATTCAACACTTTACACTCCAGTTAAAAGAGTCCTTGGGACTGGCAGAAACTTACAGAAGTACAGAGCCACCAAAATTTGGTTTTGTAAGACTGACTCCTGCATTATATTTCGTAAAGGTACCAGATTCAACCTTGTAGCTTGCATCTGTGCCAAATGCAACATAAGGGGTACCAATGGTGGCTGAAACATCAATAGATGGAGATTTGTTCAAGCCAACAGCTGTTGAGAAACTCCCATGTTCATGGAAACACTGAACCTCAACCTGAACACAGGAACAGAAAGAAGTATTAGCCAGCAATTAAAGTCAATTAAAGTCAGGATTTTCTAATAATACAACCTTTCCTGAGTTATAATCAGGATATCTCCATGAAGCAATAGTCTTAGTTGATGGTAAGATATCAGTCACAATGAGTGTTGTTGAGATCTGTAAAACAAGAACAAAACTTTCATAAAGATCATATATAACCGACTAAAATAGATAGGTAAAATTGAAGAAGTAACTAAACAAAGCAATATAAGTATAAATATTACATTAGATTCTGTGTCAAGTTTGACACCAACTGTAGCATTCTTGTATTTGTATAGAGTAGCAACAGCAGCATCACATAGCCCTCCCTTCTTAACTGCAGTGGAGCTTAGTGTCTGTAGGTGCAAAGCAACATTAAGTTAGGTAATTCAAAGCCAGAAGCATTAAATTTCTGGACCATCTAAGTGCAAGTAAGCAAGATTACACCACTGTAAGAAACAAGTCATGCGCACACCACCTTAATTTGTTGATGACTTAGCATAATAAAACAAGCAATTTTTCTAAACTGCAGCATTTACAACGCAGAAATTGCATAATCGCTTGCTTTTCATTCTTTAAACTCAACAACTATTCATGTGAATTGGGACAAATTATGGTGATTGATAATGTGGTTTAAGACCAGAAATCTTCTCCACAGATCAAACATGCAACTTCAATAGCACCTCTTGACTATTACTACTGAAAATAATCTATTCTAAGGACCATAATAGTTATGGAGCAGACTTAGCGACATAGGAGTTTAAGAATCAGCAAATGTTAGCTGTCTAACTTCTTGGACCAAGAGTCTAACAATAATTCTTGAGTAAGCCAACAAAAGAAAAGGTCCGCTCTCTCCTGTGCTTCATTTCAATGAAATAAAATTTCCAGTCTTTACTGACAATCTAGCATAAACAAACCATTCAAAACGATAGTGTAACTTATATTGAACACATTATTACCATCCTAGAGCGAAAAAATGTCACAAAACTCAACCTTTAATGATAGAATGAAGTGTAAACATGTAACTAAACCTTAATTCATCCAAAATACCCACAACTAAAAACAATGGGAAATTTTATTACTTGCACAAAGAAGAGCACAATTAAAATTTCGCAATAGTTTCACCTCAGCTGTAAAAGTTCTGAAGAACAAAAGTTAGCTTACTGAATTAGATTGGAAATGCAAATATTCGTACACAAAGTCCAGAAATTAAAATACATTAGAACTACAACAAAATAAAAGGCATCAGAGGCCAAAAACTAGCAATCAAAAAGTTCCAGCATTTGAAAAAACTACTCAAGCACAAACCACCCACCAAAACAATCCCAATATTCAAGCAAAATAAGCAAAAAAAGAATGAAAAATAAAAAAGGGAGGAGCTGGAGAAGTCGCCTACCAGTCCAGTGTCACTCTGTGAAGCCACGGAAAACTTCTGTTCAGTACAGTAATCCTTAGTCAATACCTCTGCAAAATTCAACTCCCAATTAACCACACAAACAACACTCATTAAGGGGGAAAAAAAAAAAAAAATCTATAAACAGGTTTGAATTTGAACTTTCTGTCATTTCAAACAACTTGCCATTGGTTATTCTACCGAAGTTGGAGAAGAGTCCAGGACCTTTACACATCCTCAGCTACTGCCTTCAAATTATATTTCGGCGACGGTGGTAAGAGACGAAGGAAGAAGATACTGAATCTGAAGATACTGGAATTTAGGGAAATAGAAAGAGATTGTTACCGTGGAGTAAAATATCCGCCTCCTCAGTCTAACTGTTTTAAATACTTTTTTACTTTCTTTTTCCGAAAGACATTCCGGTGATTTCTTGTTTGGCAAGATGGGCTCAGAGCCTCAACTTTTGACTCACTTTCTCATATTATCATGGGCCCATTCGGCCCACTTGGAGAGCTTACAGTGTCGATATTTTTCTGCCTCTGCGATTCTAATGGGCATATTTTTAAAGCCTAAATCGTCCAAGAACGGTTGTTTCAGATTTTGTTCTGAGTCTAATATTTTCATTTATTTTCGGTTACACTTAGAATCATTGAGTATTCCACAATTTTTCGATCTTTTATCTCATCATCTCTCTTATCTTCTACATCAGAAAATAGAATGATACTTCCTCCATCTGGAATTGAATATCCCAATTTGACGTGCACGTATTTTTATAAAAATATTTGATTTAATTTATTAAAATATTATATTGTCAATTTTCTTAATAAAATTTTTACTAATTTAGAAATTGAGATATTCAATTTTGGACAATAAAAAATGGAATATGAGATATTCATTTTTGAATAGAATAAGTACATACAAGTATCCCTGATATTTAATATATTCTTTTAGGGTTTTATGTTAAAATATATGTGCAAAAAGACATGCATATTTATTATTGGTGGAAAAAATGAAGTCAAAAATCGGAGACCAATTTACCTTTTTCTTAACTCCTACCTACGAATTAATAAGTTGATTATTGACGAAAGGTATGGTTGAGTTTAATGTTAAGTAAATAAATTATGCCTATGTAAACAAAAATATTGGTTTGTTAAGCAAAAAATGATAGTGGGCACTGAACTTAATTCTTGTATTTGGACCTCTGATACTCCCTTCTTCTTCTTAAAATCTAATGCTATTTTTCCTTACAAAGGTAAAATCTAATGCTATTTTTTATTGAAATGGAACTCAAGTGGTTATTGCTTATGCAAGCATTAAATTTGCATTTGTATGGAACATTGGTATTTTTGGTCCCTCATCTTTTTAATTTTTACAATTTTGTTTCGAAACCTTGTTTTTAGTTTTTTGGTCCTCCATAATTTTTTTTTTGTGACTTTGGTACGTATCCCTTTTTTTTTTGGGTCCTCCACCTTTTATCTTTTTACACAATTGATCCAAATTACTAGAAAACATATTTTTGAGAGTTTTTTTACCTATCAAAGAAGGGTATTTTAAGGATTTCATAAAATAAATTATCATTTTTTGTCCTTTACTTGTTTAATAAAATATTTTGTTTACAATTTTTGTTTTTTTGGTCCTCCACCTTTTATTTTTTTACACAATTGGTCCAAATTACCAAAAAACATATTTTTGAGAGTTTTTTTACCTATCAAAGAAGGGTATTTTAAGGATTTCATAAGATAAATTGTCATTTTTAGTCCTCAAGTTTTTTAATAATAATTTCTACTTACAACAAAATTTGACCCTTGGCTCCCATATTTGAGGTAAAAGACGGTAACCAACTCAACCATCAATAACTTTTATTTTATTTTCATATCTAATAGTATATATTGTTTTAAGTAAAAAATTCCTCTCAAATATTAAATATAATCCCACGATAAATCATTCACATATCATTTTTTAATATTCTTATTTAAAAAACAACTTTTATATATATATATATATATATATATATATATATATGAATGCTGATGTATGCACCAAACTGTGTACTCTTGCTGTGTGCATCAAACTGTGTGCCCCTCGTGTGCACCTGAAGGAAAAGTAGCGGAAATCTTCTACATATATATATATATATATATATATATTCAAAAATTATATTTGACATATTTATAATTTTTAAAGATTTTTTTGTATCTGAACTTTATATCCTAATTATTTATTTAATTAAACTAAAATTTTCAATTATAATGGTACAAAAGATTGATATTTTTAGTCCTCCATCTTTTATTTTATTATTGTGTTATAATAATTTTCAGTTATTTTACTCTTTTTTTCGTCCATAATGTATTTTATTTTATTTCTAACCACTCTTCTAATTTTCCATATTATTATAAATAAAACTTCTAGTTTAATTAAATAAAATAATTAGGATATAAAGTTTACTTATATAAAAATTATAGCATATCGTTTTAATTATGTATACATATATAAAAGTTGTTTTTGAAATACGAATATTGAAAATTGATATGCGAATGATTTATTGTGCTATTATATTTAATATTTGAGAGGAATTTTTTACTTAAAACAATATATACTATTAGATGTGAAAATAAAACAAAAGTTATGGATGGTTGGATTGGTTAAAGTTTTTTACTTCAAATGTGGGAGCCAAAGTTCAAATTATGTTGTAAGCAAATATTTTTATTTTTAAGAATTTACATTCAGAACTTGTGATGAAAAAAAAAAAAGGTATAGGACCAAAAAAGATTATAAAAAAAAGTAGAGGATAAAAAATGATAATATCCATTATGAAATCCCTAAAATACCCTTTTTTGACAAGAAAAAAAACTCTCAAAAACATGTTTTTTGGTAAGTGTAAAAAAAAAAGGTGGGGAACAAAAAACCTAAAATAAATCGACATAGATCAAAGTCACCAAAAAAATTGATGGAAGACCAAAAAAACATAAAAAAGTTTTGGATTAGAGTTGTAAAAACAAAAAAGGTGGAGAACTAAAAGTATCAATCTTTTGCATTACTTATAAACATATATATAAATATATTACATATATATATATATACAGGTTGGCTATGCTGTGCGTTGTCGCATTGTGCGACGGCTCCAAAACGACGTCATTTAGCTACCACAACAAAAAAATAAATAAAACAAGCAGCGATGTGAAATGGTATCGTTTTGACGCCGTCGCACAATGCCTTGGCACACACAGCAAAAACTACATATATATATATATAGTAATGCTATAGAGTACACCAATGTACTCCATTAGTATTTAACGGTTAATATCTGATTTTAACTTTAAAAAATAAAATATTTAATAAAAAATTTTTATATATTATATTCTAAGATAATAAATTAAACTCTATAAGTATTTTATTGAATTTATTTTTTTTATTGACAGTTAAAAATATATACAGGGTCATCTGTAAAAAGAAATTTCTTATTATACAGTGGTGTGGTCGGTGTTGGAAAACTAGAAGAGCATTATAGAATACAGATAGAGCCATGCTATCCTCATTCCTTATTTGCTGCGCTATTTATTTATATTTACTTTTGTGATAAAGTGGGGGAAAGAAGTGACATAAAATTTATTTAATTCGAAATTAAAATTTTTCAAAATGTCAATTAGTGACATGTGAGCAGACAAGCTTTATCGATGCTATGTATGGCAACTAGAATTTTATAGAATGATCTCACGGAAGATAGGCTAAATCTAACTAAGAGAGGAGAGTCAGGGCCCTGACATTTCCAATTTTGAAACGCTGTATGTCCATGGCTATCGTCTAAATTTTTTAGAATGATCAATGCAAATATATTTTTCCCTCCCTTTAAAATTAAATATTTCTATTTTTTATTGTAAAATATCAGAAATTAAATGTTTTATTTTCTAAACTAATAAATTTTTATTTTGAAAAGTTGCATTGCAATATTAAAATTAATGGAGTCAAGTTTTTTTCTTAAAATGCTTGCAAGTTAAGATGGAATATTTAATTCCAAACGAAGGGAGTATTTTATTGATATAAAAAATAAACATTTTAATTTTTTTATTAAATTTGTTAAAATTTTTTAACAAATTGATATTATTATATTAAAAGTCCCTTTGGGGACCTACCAATAAGTAGAGTGGTGAGAGTGCAGATCGTAATTCAAATCTCATCAACATCCTTTTAGATTAGTGAAATGTTGAGGTAAATGCATTATTCTTATTATTATTTTGGTTAAAGTCAATGGTTAATATTCAATAACAACTTAAACTCGTTGCCCATAAGACTAGAACAACTTGCATTACAAAAATGGAGTGAAGCAGAAAACTTGTGTTTTATGAAATTTAATGATTTCTGAAGATTTTTTGTTTTCCCTATGAACAATATTTTTTGAATTTTTCACTTGTGAATAAAAGTTAAAAAAGAAAATTAAAAATAACTCATCCCTTCTAAAAGTAATTCATAGTATTAAACTAATATTTTGATATTTTATTATATTATTATTGTTAAAGTCCTACTAACTTAAAATTTGTGGCTGGACCTGGGTGCACTTAATGAAAGGGATAGCTGTCTCGGAAGAAAGATTGTGTTCCCGTGGCTGAAATATCATTTAATTAATTCTTTCATATTTACAAAATAAAATAAAAACAAATCACTTTGTCTCTTTCGTGACACCAAATTAAAAGGTCACGTGAAATTGAAAAAGTTTAGCAATTGGATGGTACCGATTTTTTTGCCTTTCGATGTCTATATATCTATCGTTCACCATGTACGAAGTGTGAACACGACTAACGTCATAAGTGTATCACTTGCATGTGGTCACGTCCCAAGTCCCAAGTGTCCATGACTTCTTTATTAGAATTATAATTATCTGTCACAATGTGGTCCTAAAGGAAAAAGGGACCTAACCAATTAATGAAAAAAAAAATTCTAAAGTCAAATTTACCGAAATTTTGTGATCTTATTGGTAGTATATATAGTATTCCATACTAACAGTAACCGAAAGTTACTAATTATCATTTTAAAAAATTAAGATAATTTTTTTTAAAAAAAAATGTTTTCTAACTATTCTTTCAAATATGTCAATATCATTTATTGAGTATCTAATTAGAGGGATAATATGAAAAAAATACATTCAAATATCTAATTAACTGGCAATGACTTATACTTAGTAACAAAAAAAAGTTATTTAAAATTACTTATATTTAGTAATAGAGAAAGTATATATTATTGTGAAAATAAAATTCACAACAAATCTATATAAAGATTGGTATAAATATTAAAATCATTTTCAAACTAAAATTATTAGACGTAATAACACTCTAGATAATGATGCATCTTAAATATATCATATTTTCGATTCTTTGGTATCACAGGCCTTAATGTCATTTTTTTTTTTCCCATCTAACCGTGTCCAAACCAGTTCTTATGTACATTGACTATTTCATTAAAATTTACAACTCACCAAAGCTAAAATATGCAGTAAAATCGAGATGAAACCATGACCTACAATATGCAAAATATATATCCAAATCTCTCGGCCACATTCTTGATTACTTTTTAATGCCAGATTAATGTCCAATTACTATCAATTGATTCGTCTTGAAATGATTTCCTTATAAAACTTATTGTAATTAATGAAATATATTAATCCCTCCATCAGGAAATGAATGTTTCATGTTCGATTTTGGATTGTTTGGAATTGAATGTCTCATTTCTTAAATTAGTAAAAATTTTATTAACAAAATTGATAATACAATGTGTTAATTTTACTAAGTCAAACGTATTAAAATGAATGTAAGTCAAATTGAGACATTTCATTTCGAACGGAATGAATATGATTTTCTGTATAACGGGAAAACAAAAAGGGAGAAAACTTAGTCCACGTAGGCCCAGCTAATTATTGCCCCTATGGGCTTAGCTCAGTTGGTTACAAGGCAGTAGATTTGCTTCAAGGTCGCAAGATCGAAACCTGACAACTACAATGTGAGACTTTCAATCCTCCAATATAGGGGTGGGTTCTTGTGGGCACCAAGCATTGGACCTTCTGCCTTGAGGCGGCTGAGTCACCATGATTTATCTCCACCACAATCCCCTTAGGGCTGGGGTGTGGGGACCCTGTGGGCGACTTCCCCTGTTACAAAAGATGACAAGTAATTCCTCCCTTAAGATTAAATATATTATTTTAACTTGATTAAAAATTTAAATAGAGCATTTGATTTGCTTAAAGTTATCCCTTAATCATTTTCATTCCCATAAGTAATTAGACATTTGGTTAGTGGAGGTAAATCTTTAAACTAAGTAGATGATTAATGATACTTTAGGTAAAAAAGTTTACTCATTTTTATAAATAATATATTGAATAGAAATAGAGAACATTTAATTCCAAGTAAAAAGAGTAACCAAAATCTAATCTTGTTTCCAGGAATAGTTTTTGAGACCAATTTCACGGTTAGCTTTAGTTTTTCAGGTCCATTTATAAAGCATTGGACAATTCTTTTGGATTTTTTTTTTTTTAAATCTAACTGTTTCGAGTCAGTTCTTATGCATCTCGACTATTTTGGTTGGATCTGCAACTCATCAAGGTTAGAGTAAACAGTAAGATCGAATCGAAAGCATGAGACAATTCTTGCCTTCTTCTTTTCTTCTTCTTTATTTATTTATTTATTTTTGTTTGGAAATAATATAATGCAATGCAAGTATTTTTCTATCCATTATTTCTCCAGAAATGTCATTTTCTCCCACTTCCTGACCTCTACCAGTTGGGAGCCTTCAAACTTCAAAATAGTATTTTTCTTTATAACGTATAGTGTATTCACTTTAATAAAACAAATTTAAAATTAATTCAAATCAGAGTCTAACTTTTACGTATATAAACTTTTATCAGAATAAAAATCTTTGTCAATCACATTACAAGCAAGAATAAAAAAATTACTGCTTTTTTAATTCAAAGTAGTATTTTGAGTGGATTCCATGGACCATGCCCTTCTTTAATTAAACTCCCAAATATCATATCCTATCAGTTCTCTAATTTTTAGAGTAATATTTTCTTCTATTCTTTTCTTTTCAATTTTTTTCCCCCCTGAATAAATACCTTTAATTGTCACGTACTGCTCCTCCGTCTGCCTCTTCCAGTAATTAATTAAAGTTATTTAGCCAAAATTGAAAATACAGATCGTTTACTGTGGCGGGGGGCGGGGGGCGGGGGGGAATTATGCACAGTGATCTCATCCAACTGAATTTTGGAGAAGAGAGAAGAAATAGACAGAAGAAAATAAGATGGATACTTCACTGGAGACAAACAAGAAAGTTTGTGCTTTTTTTATTTATTTTTTTTAATTTGTAATTTTCACTAATTTTATGTCCTTTAAATTTTAACTAATGGCTGTAAGATAAGAGAACATTTTCAACCTTACAATCTTCATGGCACCCATCCGATTTTTTGCACTACGGAAAAGTCATATATATTTCCCATGAAAAGATGTCAAGCCGCAATCTTGGTCAATTGGTAAAAAATTAAAAATAATAATAAGAAAATTCACCCGTAAACCGTAATTAACCGGTGCTGGATTTCCTTTATGATGCATGTGTAGAGATTTAACTCGTATCTCAAAAAAAGATAAGGGTTTTTTTAGGATTAATTTATCATTTTAGATTTTAATATTAAAATAGATTAATTAAATATTACGAATAAGATTTTTATTATTCTCTTTTTCGTAAAATATAAGTCGTTTTAATCTATTTTATTTATCTCACAATATAAATCATTTTACAATGTACAATGCATATTTATTATATTTTTTTTTATCCTTACCCTTCATTTAATATCCTCTTTCATTTAATGTGAAGAAATATAATTGTTGTTATAAATATAAAGATAAAGGGTATTTTAGACATAACCAATATAAATTTATTATTTCCCAATCCATGTAAAATAAGGGTTAACGCTTTATATTATGGGATCGAGGTATTAATGTAATAAGAAGTATCAAACATATGTGTATGTTGGAGATCAGACCCTAATTAACCTTACATAATAAAAAAAAAAAAATTATGTTTTGAGTCATGATATGTAGAACATAAATTTAGATTCGATTTTTTAATATATTTTTGTATGCCCCTTTCTAATACACCATTAAAAAATAATGAATAGATATCTTTTAATTATTTTTATTGATGTATTAAAAAACATCAAACAAAAGATATTCCGAAAGATCTGTGCCGTGTATTGGATTTTGGCATAAGATCAATATTTTTTTGTTTATTAGCAAGTGCATGTCGATGAATCATGGTCGTGAGATCACGTGAGTTGAATTAGTCGCCTTTTAGTGCTCTATAAAATGCCGAATGTTCAAGAGGTTAAGTGAAGGGCCCCCTAATAAATATTGCATTATTCTATTTGTAGGCGCGAGTTATATAAACTGAATATTAATTTTTGAGACAAAATAAGTATAATTGTTTCTGTTTTTGACTAATTAGTTTAATTGATAAGAAATGTGTTTGTGTGCGTATGGTTCACATAAAAAGACGATTTTAGGCTGCTGTCCGAGGCTTGAGCGTTACAAAAGTCTCTTCCATAACCAGCTTCAGCTACAAGCCGGATCTCCAGTGTTGGCCAAAATAGTATTTTTAATCCACTAATAGTTTTTTTTTCTCCCCCTTCTTCTTTAGCCTTTTTTGAACAAGATTCAATGCATTTTGGGACGTTTAATTTTTCAGTACAATTTTCATAGACCCGGATTTGATTTTAGAAATTAACTGAGTTGGTAAGGAAAATATCTCATCCGAACGGCGAAGGACATGACTGATTCAATTTAGAAGATGGAATTAAAAATAATAATAATAAAAAAATAGCACATCTATATCACACATTTTATTATGTTAAAAAAAATATATATTACGTTTACATATTTTCAGTTATTTCTTTAATATATTTTATAAATAAATCTTAAAAAGATAAATTAAATCACATAAGTATTTAATATTTTAGTTTGTCTTTTACACGTGTTAACTTTTTATCAATGTGATAGGAAGTGAAATAATTGTCTACTAAAAGATTTGATACCTTCTTTCTTCCCTTTTTTTTTTTGAAAAAAAAAAAACTTTTTTCCTTTTTTTAATGAAAAAGAAAGTACAATTTATGGGAGAGTCTTCCATTTATTACCCATTTGCTGGCAAACCTAAATCTATATGCATTCAATCCTTTTATCCCCCAAATGAAGAAAAACGTGTATCCTCAACACATGCATTAGGCACAATTAGGTTATAAACTCCCCATTCTATTATAACCCAAACTACCCTTTCAAGCCAAGACCAACAAATAAAAGGCAAACAATAATTATGGTAACTCGAGCTCACTTTTAATGTAGCTTTGAGTTGGCAGCAGCAGGGTCTTTATTGTCATAAATGGTAAAATATACTCTCCGAGAAATCTTAAATACCAATCAAACATAATTAGTAAGATGGTGTCTCCAATCGATGTCCTATTGTGTCAATTCACATTGACATGGCTTTTAGGTAGATGGATAGTCCATTCCCTCCATCAAGTCCATTAATTGAAAAATCAAATGCTAATGATTTTTGCAAGTGACAATACTAATATGTAATTATTTCTCCCTTATCCATGGCTGAGCTAGCTGTTACTCAAAATTTTAATGAATTTTTTTTTTTAAAAAAAAAAAACTCTTTATCTACACTAGTCCAAGTCCAAAACTTGACTATAATCAGTCATATTAATAATTGTGATGATTAAATAAAATATTCTCTCTATTCAGAATCAAATGTCTCATTTTAACTTGTACAAGTTTTAATAAAATTAATTAACTTGGTTCTGTTTACACTTAACAATATCAATTTCTTAAGAAAATTTTAACTAATTTAGGAAATGAAATATTCATTTTCGAATAATTCAAAATGAAAATGTGGACATTCAATTATGGATGGAGAGAATATTATATTTATCCCGCACAATAACCCTCTAATTTGAAACTTAATTATATGATTTTTATTTTTTTTATAAGGCATTCACAATTTTTTAAATTTCAATGTATAAATTCATGGAGGGCTAACATGAATATCAAAGTTTATATGCTATGCCAAATATGCAATCATGATTTTGATGTGAGATTGAGTATCGCTTTTATTAGTTTTAAGAAATGAAAGCAAATGGTGAGAAAAGAAACGAGATGAGCGCTACATGCAATTTGAATACTCACATGATAAAATAGTCTCGTGTAGATATAAGAAATATATTTGTTTCACGAGTGAAAAAAAAGAAAAGGAAAATATTTTTTGTGAGGCTAATTTAAGGTTTCTATTTTGAAAATGTTAGATTCTATGATAACTGATAAGCAGGTTCTCCAAATGGATTCTGTACCTTATCATTTAAATTAAAATAAAATATTTTGTTTTCATTTTTTATCTTTATTTGCTTACATGAATTTTTGTGTAAATAATAAGACTACAAGCTATTATTTTTTTTAAAAAAAATGTTCTTGATTCATTTTAGCAACTATATTCTGGAATAAAAGAAAGGAAAATGAGTTTATATCTCTGAAACACAGGTACTAATATATTTTGTTTTAAAAAATAATGGAAACATTTTAGATGTTTTAATACTAGCACTTACATTTTGGAAAATAGAAAATAAACTAGGAAATATGAAAAATTGGGGGTTTCAAGTCATTTATTACAATCGTTGTGTCACTGTTTTCAATACGAGTAAAAAATTAACATATATTTATAAAAGATTAAATATTTATAGTGTTTTGTTTATATTTTTAAGATTTAATATATAAAATATATATAATAATGATAATTAAAGATCACATGTAACATATTTATTAATTTTTTATTGATTTCTAACAAAGGGTGATATGCATCTTTGTAATAGAAGATTTTGAGCCAAATATGAGAGATGATGTTAAAAAAAAAAAAAAAAAACCTAAATAATTGCAAATCTAAGTTGGAAACTCGTCTATCTTCTGCATTATCAACCATGAAACATAAAAGAAAAACAGAAAAGAAAATCCTAAACTGATAAAATAAATGAAAAAGGGATGGGGAAGAACTAAGGGGTTCTGAAAAGCTCCATCGAATATGCGAAAGAGTTCTGCACGAGTTAAAAGAAACCGTTCACACGTGCTGTTCCCAACTCCCGACTGGGATTCGGTACGATAGTGCACGTGTCCTCCCGGTGCCCAAGGCCCTCGTCCAGGTGTTTCTTTCTCATTTATATTCCCGAATTTCCCCATTTCTCTACTTTTAAGCTCCTCCCTCCGTTGCATAACCTTCCGAATTACAGACAACCGGAGCAGAGGACGGTGTCGTTTCGACCCGTTTCAATATTTTTCTCATCGTTCCACTCACTGAATCTCTCTTTATTTTAATGCACTGCTGACTCAATTCCGACCAATTCTTTGCCGTCAAATGGAAACGGATGTCCAGTCCAATAATTTCACATACATGGGCCGGAATTTCAGTAATATCAGCATCAACGACAGATCCTCTACATCAGCTTTTAGTGATTGTGACAGTGATAGATCCGGCGAGTTCTCGACTGCCTCTTCTCAAAGCCGACGATTGATAATTTCCTGTGCCACGGAGAATTCCGACGAATTAATTAGCCAGCTTGTTTCCGATCTTGAGTCTCCGTCAATTGATGAGCAAAAGCAAGCAGCTCTGGAAATCAGACTCCTCGCCAAAAACAAGTCGGAAAATCGAATCAAGATCGCCAAGGCGGGAGGCATCAAGCCATTGATATCGATCATTTCCTCGACTGATCCCCAGCTTCAAGAATACGGTGTTACTGCAATTCTAAACCTCTCACTGTGCGATGAGAACAAAGAGCCAATAGCCTCCGCCGGAGCAATCAAACCGCTTATCAGAGCTTTGAAGGTTGGCAACTCCACTGCAAAAGAGAACGCTGCCTGTGCTTTATTGAGACTCTCGCAAATTGATTCCAATAAAACAGCCATAGGAAGGTCGGGGGCAATACCTCCGCTGGTGAATCTTTTAGAAAACGGAAACATTCGAGGGAAGAAAGATGCATCGACGGCGCTATATTCATTGTGTTCGGTGAAGGAGAATAAGATAAGGGCGGTACAGGCTGGAATAATGAAGCCGTTGGTAGAGTTGATGGCGGACTTTGCGTCGAGCATGGTGGATAAATCATCCTTCGTGCTGAGTTTATTAGTATCGGTTGCCGAGGCCAGGGCAGCATTAGTGGAAGAAGGTGGAATTCCTGTGCTGGTGGAGATCGTAGAAGTCGGGAGTCAAAGGCAGAAGGAAATTGCGGTTGCCATTCTATTGCAGCTCTGTGAAGATAGCTTGACTTGTCGTACTTTGGTGGCCCGAGAAGGAGCCATTCCTCCATTGGTGGCTCTGTCACAATCTGGAACCAGTCGGGCTAAACAAAAGGTAAATTCTTTTTCCACTTTTCTGGATTTTTTTGGGAACTGTAATTTCCAATTTTAGTTTTTATATTAGGGAGTGTTAATTGAATATTAAGGGGAGAAATGATAGCTTAATTAAGAGGTCAATGTAAGATTCCAACCTACATTGTGAAGTTTTATTGGCTTCTGTCCACAGCTGAGTGTTTCCATCCGGGAAGGTTCCAACTTCTAATGAGATTAATTATATAAATAAATAAATAAATATATATATATATATATATATAGGTTTAACCCATTTTTAATGCCTTTAAAAGAAAAATAAAGGATTAGTATCTATCTGCAATTCATTAAAGGGCTGGATTTCCTCTTGTGTTTTAGGAATTAAGGGTGTATGTTTGGTATTTTCTGAGAAGGGCGGTAAATAGTTGGATTTGTTTCATTTTTTCTAAAATTTAACTCACTCGATCTTTTTTTGAATGTTTATTTGAAAATTTTAGAATTAAGTTAATTAACTTTATTATAATGTTAATCAAGATAGACTAATTCAAAATGTTTTAAAAATTATATGTATCTCAAGTAGGATATTTCATCATCAATCTATCCATTCAGTAGTGCTATTTACACATCCGACTTTTCTACCCATATTTGGACTTTTGTTATAATAATGCTTGTTTATTTGTTTTCATCGACATGACTTATGATGGCATGTTGAAACCGCTTTCGTCCTTAAGGTTTTTTAGAAGAGTATTTGATTAGTGAATCCATCAAAAATATGTGGGGAAGGTTTCTTTTTTCTGCCGGAAAAAAAGGAAGGAAAAATGGAGATTCTTTTTGTAAGGCAAAGTTTGGTAGTTGTGATTGGTGAATGGTGAGGTACTTCATCGGGAAACCAACTAAAAGGGCATCTTTCCGTAAAAATATCTAATAATTCTATAATTTGAACTGTGGGTCAATTTTTTTTTTTTTCCCGTTCTTTATTTTGATTTATTTTCTTGAATATTATAAGAGGGGGAGTTGAAGTGTCGTGACCATTTTTTTCACTAGTCAGTTTCATGCTCATCTTCTCTTATGGAAAAGAAGGGGCAAAAAAAATACAATCTGGATAATATATATATATATATAAGAAAGCCCCCTTTTTTTAGAATAACAATTTGCCTGAGAAAGCCGCAGTAGACGGGTGCGGGGTCTGATTTCACCCTTTTGTGTATAAAAACAGGCAGAGACACTGATTGAGCTTCTACGGCAACCAAGATCCGGCAACGCCGCTGCCAGAGCTTCTGATATGTCAGTTTAGCATGTCTTCACATGGGTCTAAGCCAATCATAACTGCTTTGCTTTTGCCATCAAATCATACAGTAGTGGTGGAGCTGATGATAAAAAAAGAAAAGAACACAAAATAGAAGATCTGAAAAATGAGCCCTTGAAAGAAAGAAGACCTGTCCAAATTGAAATTGTATATACACACGCACTCAATCGGCTTTGTAAAGGGTAACCTTGTAAATCTGTGAAATGTCAACCAGTCCTTTTGGTTTTTTTTTTATCTGTACTTTTTTCCTTTCTTTTCGGGTGGAGGGGGTTTTATTTTTTTCTTTTTCCCTTTTGTTTTCCTTTTAAAAAGGAATGAGAGTTTTGTAATTGTGAATTGAGAGGAGACTTGGATTGTTCCTTTTGATGTGTCAATACAAAATTTTTCCCTTTTGTTTTTCTCTAGCCATATGCTCTCCCTCACTTCTGGGATGAATCTAAATGCTTGAATTGCAAAGTATGAATTGAGGGAAAGGAATAATACTTCCTTCATCCAAAATTGAAATATTCACATTTTCATTTTTGAATTGTTGAAACTGAATGTTTTATTTTTTAAATCTATTAAAATTTTTTTGAAGAATTAATATTATTAAATATAAAATGAATTAAATCCATTTATTTTTAAAAAATTTATGTAAATTAAAATGGAACATTCAGATGGCACAGGAGTAATAGTTTTTATAATTGATTTCAAATTGTCCGTAACTACAATATTAAACGAAATCTGGAAGAAATTAAAATTGAAAGGTTCCAACATTAATTATCTTTTTTCTTCAGTAGAAATCTTGTTTTAGTCCGTTTCTTTTCTTCTTTATTTTTGGACACGAAAGGTAAAAGGGACAGGCTATGCTACTTTTTAATTATATTTGGTTGGACTAAAGATATTTATATTGAGCCGGCTTAAAAAAAATACTTATTTTGTTACAATAAGTATTTAAATAAAACAAAATCTTATTTTAAAAATGAGAGAGAAAATAAAAAGGGAAAAAATACGAAAAGCTAATATGAAAGTTGGACAGTTATAAATATTTTTTTTACAAACTACTTCTTGTAATTTAGAAAATATGTCCAATTTTGATTTATTTATCAATTTATATTTTTTCCGAGAACCTAAAAAACAAAGATTTTCATTTATTTAAATATTTATTGGAATAAAATAAGTGCATTTTTAAAAGTCAAAACAAACCGGCTCATCCTCGGTTAGTAAAAAATATATCTATTATCCCTTAAATGTCCACTTTCAATTTAGTATTAGAATTATTATGCATTTTTATGTAATTAATGGCAACTTCATGATTAGTAGAATATTAAACCTTAAATTAAATTGAATATTAGTTTGATGGGTTTATTTTATAGTAAAAACTACCTATCGATTTTCTTAAAAATAATGGTTAGTTTTAAAATAATAATAAGTAGTCTCTCCGTCTGGAATTCAATGTTCACATTTCTATTTTGAGTTATTCGGAAATGAATGTCATATTTCCTAAATTAGTTAAATTTTTTTAAAAAATTGATATTATTAAGTATAAAATGAACTAAATCAAATAAGTTTCTTAAAATTTATATAAGTCAAAATGGTATATTCAAATCTGAACAGAGGGAGCATGTATTATAAGATGCATGGAATACAAACATTTAGGAAAGTATTAGAAATCAACGCATATTTCACTTATGGTCCTTGGATATATGGAGGAAATGGATGGGCATAAAAATAAAATGGTCAACTTAGTCACATAATTTTTTTGTTTTGACTATGTAGTTC
>JAOXNR010000031.1:7508950-7526211 GCA_028571225.1 Parsonsia alboflavescens
TAGGCCATTTCGAGACAACAAGACAATTTCGAGACCCAACAAATTTAACAATTACACACCCAAATCAAACCATTCCAGACACAAATTCAACAATTCGAGACCCAATACCCAAAACCCATCACCATCCATGCGAGACACATGATAAATTCGAGACCCGTGACCCAAATGCGAGACTACCAAGAGACAAAATTGATACAATTCGAGACTCAATATTCAAAACCCATGCACAATACAATACATGTGAGCAACATACTACAAAATCGAAATTAAACAACACACAAAATCAAGGTTTAAGTGAAAAAAACCTACCGGGAATCGAATGAACAGCCGAGTCGGTGAGGGAGTGAAGAAGGACGCCGCTGGTGAGTGAAGAAGGACCGACGCCGTTGCCGCCGGTGAGGGAGTGAAGAAGATTGCCGCCGCTACTGCCGGTGAGGGAGTGAAGAAGATCGCCGCGGATGAGGAAGGAGGGAGTGAAGAAGGAAGGAAGCGGTTTGGTGTGGAAATGAGAGTGTGGGAGTGAAGGAAAAGAAAATGAGGGTGGAAGGAAGAAAGAAAATGAAAAGTGAGGGCTCGGTTCTTGGTGATCCGACTTTCCAGAAGTAGTGGACAGTTGCGTATAAAATCGAGAAGAAGATGAAAAGTTGAGTCTCGGACAGTTGCATATAAAATCGAGAAGAAGATGAAAACTTAAGTCTCGGTTCTCGATTTGGGTATTGAAAAACAAAGGATAAGGGCGTAATTTCTCATTTCCAGAACAATTTTTATTACCCAAAAATGTTAAAATTTCAATTTGGGTATAGGATGAAATTGGGTCAACCCATTTGGGTAGAAATAAAATGTTTATAGAAAGTGGGTAAAATTGAAATTGGGTCAACCAATTTGGATATATTTGGAAATTAACAGCCAAAAAATAGTTGAGGTTTTCTTTTTCATTATTCTAAAATATAGCCTTTTTTTAAAAAAAAAATTTAAAGAGATAGTTATAATGTAAACATTGAAAATAACATAATTTTCTTTTGCTCTCCCCGTTTCAATATAGAAGAGTTTAAGGAAATGTAGTAGTAAATAATTAATTTTAATTTATTTCATTACGAAAATAAAAGTAGCATTTAATAAAAAGAAAAGAAGAAAAAAGAACTACCCCGGGCTCTGCAATTCGAACTGCGTGTAAATAAATAAGATTCCATGACAGTTACCTATGAATAAACTAACCAAATAAATAGAATATGACAAAAACATCTAATGGCATCTTTAAGTCTCTCCCTCTCTTGCCATTGACTCATAGTTCTGCACCTCTCTCTTACCGTCACCGGAAAAGTTACAACTGAGCGAGATCCACCACAATTATCGGTAAGCTTTACTACTGAAATAATTCTATCAAAGAGTTCTCCAAAAGAAATTATTTGTTGTCGGAGCATTAGATTTAAATCAGTTCGCTCTGCATAGCTGTTCTTTTCTTAATTGATTTCGTACTCGATCTGTTAGTTAATGAAGTGAAAGTAGCAATTAAAAAGAGATGGAGAGCTATCTGAAGGAGAATTTCAGCGACGTGAAGCCGAAGAACTCATCGGAGGAGGCATTACAGCGATGGAGGAAACTCTGCTGGCTTGTTAAGAATCGGAAAAGGAGATTTCGATTTACTGCAAATCTCTCCAGACGAGTCGAAGCTCGAGCTATCCAGCGCTCTAATAAGGTTTGAACATGTTTTTACTTAATTAAAATATCTTTTCAGTTTTCTTTCAAAATATTTTCTCTTCTCTTTTCGGTTGACTTACTACTCCTTCATTTTCAGTTTTTTAAATTTAATTTAGTTATATGTGACTACTATGAGAGATAAATTAAATTTACTTTGTTCTCTGTCTTCTTAAGTATAGCTGGACTAAGTACATCCTATTGTAGTTTCAATTTATTTTAATTTTTTAAGTTTGCTTACTAGGTTGCTCATTTTACCAAAGAATATAAATTGTGAAAGAACTTAATTATTAAATTTAACTTCTAAAGATATATTAATGCTGTCAAAAAATAAAAATTTTAGAACGCCTGCTTGTATATTCGGTATCCATTGGCATTTATCTCACTATCTGATATTCCATTTATGATACTGTTTTAGTTGCGTGTATTTGTTTGGAGATGAACAGTGCATGAAATAACTCAAAGAAAAATGAGTTGCAGATTTGCAAAAATCAAAAGATTATTTATATCCTCACATGACCTATTATAAATGATCAGTTTTGGAATTTTGTAGGAGAAGCTTAGAATTGCAGTTTTGGTTTCGCAAGCTGCTCTTAGTTTTATTCAAGGTTTGCTACTTGAACTGTGTATTTTGGGCACTTGAGCATTTCATTTTACTTATCTTCTGAATTGATTTATGATCCATGCTTCCAGGTATTAGTTACACCGTGCCTGAGGAAGTTAAGGATGCAGGTTTCGAAATAGGCCCTGATGAGTTAGGTTCAATCGTTGAAGGCCATAATGTGAAGAAGTTGTTGGCTCATGATGGGGTCGAAGGTATTGCAGACAAACTGTCAACATCACTTACTAAAGGAATAAGCACTTCTAATGATTCACTTAATCGAAGAAAACAGATCTATGGTATTAATAAGTTTACTGAAAGCCCAGCAAAGGGTTTTTGGATATTTGTATGGGAAGCTCTTCAGGATACAACTCTCATGATACTTGCTGTTTGTGCACTTGTCTCTTTGGTGGTTGGGATAGCGACAGAAGGGTGGCCCAAAGGCGCTCATGATGGGTTAGGAATTGTTGCAAGTATTTTCCTTGTTGTTTTTGTCACTGCATCTAGTGACTATAAACAGTCTTTACAGTTCAAAGATTTGGATAAAGAGAAGAAAAAAATTACAGTTCAGGTTACTAGAAATGGTTACAGACAAAAGATTTCTATCAATGATTTACTTTCAGGTGATATTGTCCATCTTGCTATAGGGGATCAGGTCCCAGCTGATGGACTCTTTGTTTCCGGATATTCTCTTTTAATAGATGAGTCTAGCTTAACTGGAGAAAGTGAACCAATTCACGTGACTTCTGAGAACCCTTTCCTCCTCTCTGGAACTAAAGTTCAGGATGGTTCATGCAAAATGCTTGTTACTACCGTTGGGATGAGAACTCAATGGGGGAAACTAATGGCTACCCTTAGTGAAGGAGGTGATGATGAGACACCATTACAAGTAAAACTCAATGGAGTAGCTACTATTATTGGAAACATAGGCCTCTTTTTTGCTGTTATCACATTTGCTGTTTTGGTACAAGGACTGTTTAGCCAAAAAATAAGAGAAGGATCACATTGGACCTGGTCTGGAGACGATGCAATGGAAATGTTGGAATTCTTTGCTATTGCAGTAACAATTGTTGTGGTTGCTGTGCCTGAGGGACTGCCTTTAGCTGTGACACTAAGTCTTGCTTTTGCAATGAAGAAGATGATGAATGATAAGGCACTTGTCCGTCATTTGGCTGCTTGTGAGACTATGGGATCTGCCACGACAATTTGTAGTGACAAGACAGGAACTCTAACTACTAATCACATGACAGTTGTCAAAACATGCCTTTGTAGCAAAACTAAAGAAGTCCTTAACTCTGTGAAGGCTAGTTTCTGCTCTGAAATTTCTGATGTTTCTGTACAGATAATCCTACAGTCTATATTTAACAACACTGGGGGAGAGATAGTAAAGACTGAAGGGGGAACATATGAAATTTTGGGAACACCTACTGAAACTGCAATCTTGGAATTTGGTCTCTTTCTAGGTGGAGATTTTGAGGCAGAGCGGCAGGCTTCTAAGCTTGTAAAAGTTGAACCGTTTAATTCTGTTAAAAAGCGTATGGGTGTGGTTTTGCAGCTTCCTGGAGGAAAGTTTCGGGCACACTGCAAAGGTGCCTCTGAAATAATTTTGGCTGCATGTGACAAGTTTTTGAACCCAGAAGGTGAGATTGTTCCACTTGATGAAGCATCTAGTAATCGTCTCAAAGACACAATTCAACAATTTGCTTCTGAAGCTCTTCGAACTCTTTGCCTTGCTTATAAGGAAATTGGAACTGAGTTTTCAGCTGAGGATTCAATTCCCTTTGTGGGATATACCCTTATAGGGATTGTTGGTATTAAGGATCCTGTTCGTCCTGGTGTCAAGGAATCTGTTGCAATTTGTAGATCAGCTGGCATTACAGTGCGAATGGTCACGGGGGACAACATAAACACTGCTAAGGCTATAGCAAAAGAATGTGGGATTTTAACTGAAGATGGTTTAGCAATTGAAGGCCCTGACTTTCGAATAAAGAGTGAGGAGGAGTTGAATGAGATTATTCCTAAACTACAGGTGATTCATATTGACAATCTTATTACTTTTGTTTGATTTATACATTAGTGATGCCATTTCTAGTGATCGTTTGTGGTCAGGAATCGGGATGATAACATGTTAGCTTTACACTACATTTCTTTATCTAGGTAAATTAGATTGCATGTAGTCAAAAACACTGCCCTGCATTTCAGCAGAAGTCTGTAGCCGGAGGGTCTTTTGCTATAAAACTAGGCATAGTTGGGAAAACAAATATGGGATATCATTAGCACCAACCTTTCATCACCTTTATATGCTGGTGATTAAAATGTGGCACTGAAGTTACCACCTGCCATTTCTACTACTGAAGTTGCCAAGGAATTAATTTCCACGCTTATTGGAGTAAGCCACCCTAACGGAGCACAGGCTAGCTGAATAATTTATGTACTATATGTGAAGCCTAGCGTTGGGTGAAGTGACCTATCATCATTTACAATTCATTATGGATAAGGGATTTTATTTCTTTTAAAGTTGCTTTAGCATGTTTGGCGGAAGATCCAAGGGTTTGTTTCTTGTGCAAATAATTGTTTAATTCTTGTATGAAGATAACTAATAGCAGCTGATTTGAGATTATGTAATAGCAGTTTGACTACAAGTTTGATTTTTTTATTTGTCTCTATGCTTCAAGATGCAAGAAATTTCCACAGAAATGTTCTCAATTTCTTGATGCCTCTGCGTGACAGGTAATGGCTCGTTCTTCACCCATGGATAAACATACTCTCGTGAGACATTTACGTACAACAATGCAAGAAGTTGTTGCAGTGACTGGAGATGGCACAAATGATGCTCCTGCACTTCATGAAGCAGATATTGGGCTTGCAATGGGTATATCTGGGACAGAGGTAATGCTAATAGCATTTTTCTTAGGTTCGTTACATTAATGTCCGGAACTTCTTTTTGTAGTTGCTTAAAATCTATTTTAGATTTGCAATAATTTGGTAATATATGGTGAATCAACTAATACTATTTATGCTTTCAATAAACTTCCGACTGTGTTGTTAAATGAACTGAATTGGCTTCTTGCATGAGAATTTTACATGGCTTTAAGGTTCCTGCCCCTGGGACTAAATGTAGCTATAGCATCAGCAGGACGTCTAGTTGACTGATTATAAATTTCCAGGTGGCTAAAGAGAGTGCTGATGTCATTATTCTAGATGATAATTTCTCCACAATAGTAACCGTAGCCAGATGGGGTCGCTCTGTTTATGTAAACATTCAGAAGTTTGTGCAGTTTCAGCTGACTGTTAATGTTGTTGCCCTTATTGTCAATTTTTCTTCAGCCTGTCTGACAGGTACATATCATAGACTTCTCTTTCTCAAATCTATCTTCTAGAAGTTATTTTTCTTTTGCCTTAACTGAGTGATTTTGCCTACTGTTATGGCATCAATCTGTGTTGCTTTCAGGAAATGCTCCTCTTACTGCCGTTCAGCTTCTATGGGTTAACATGATAATGGATACACTGGGAGCTCTTGCTTTAGCCACTGAACCACCCAATGAAGCCTTGATGAAGCGGCCTCCAGTAGGAAGGAAAGGAAATTTCATCAGCAACGTAATGTGGAGGAATATTTTGGGGCAGTCAATATATCAGTTTGTTATCATATGGTATCTTCAAACATCAGGGAAAACAGTCTTCCATCTGGATGGCTCAGATTCTGATTTGATTCTTAACACATTGATTTTCAATTCCTTTGTCTTTTGTCAGGTAACATTAGAAATATATAAGTTTCTGGATATTGTATCAATAATTGCATTTCTAACTATTTTTTCTAATATAACACGCTTTAGGTTATATGAATATCAGCTATGGAACTGGTTTAAATAGGGTGAATGGAAGCTATATACTTAAGTGAACATCTAAAGTCAAGTTTTTATTCTTGGTAGCTTGATATTTCATTTTGAAAAGTCAAGGACTATGAAATAATATTAAAAATGTTTGTCATTCTCTTCTTGCAGGTATTCAATGAGATTAGTTCCAGGGAGATGGAGAATATAAATGTTTTCAAAGGGATACTGGACAACTATGTTTTTGTGTCTGTCATAAGTTGCACAATCTTCTTCCAAATCATTATTGTTGAATATCTGGGTACTTTTGCAAACACTTACCCTCTTACATGGCAGCAATGGTTCGCTAGTGTTGCCTTGGGATTCATTGGACTGCCCATAGCTGCTGCAATAAAGATGATCCCTGTAGGGTCATGCTAAAAAAACAACGGAGGAAATGCTTGTGAGGATTCTGCAAGAGAATACTGACAAATGTATGAGTTGTTCCAGAAATGCATAAGATCCTGCTCATTGGTCAAGGAGCAATATTGTTTGCACCCCCGGTCAGCTCCAGCTTGGCCACAGGAGATCACTGAAAGGCGTACTTGGAATTCGGATGACTAACCTATATTTGTCTGTCTGTCTCTGCTTCAGAAAACAATATTACTATGTGCATTTTGTTGTCCCTCAATTGTAAGCATATTCTTTGAGGCTACATGGACTAGCATGAAATCTTTGTTGGACGAGGTTTTGAAGAATTAGAATTTTGACTGGTCCCTTATTATTAGTTTTTTTTAAATCTTGTGAACTGTGCATTCACATATTGAAATTTCACTTGGCTATGTTTCTGGAATTAAATTTCTAGCCCTGTAAACTCTCTGATCATCTCTCTAGCATTTTCTTGAAAGGGCTGAAACCATAATTTCCTTCCCTATATGAGTTTAATAGAATCCATGTGTATTATTGGCTAGAGTGGACAGCCACATAGATTTAAATACGTGCCCACATGCGCATGCATGCATGCATACATACACTTCATTTGGATTTGTCTGAATGGTTGTTGAGATACTCATTCTGGTAGATTTGCCATTCAAGGTATATTTCATGTAATTTTATTTGTTGGTGTCACATAGAATGTGCTGTATGGGTCATAGGTCAATTTTTTTGCAGACAAAAGAAAAGTTGGAGTAGGCTGATATTGGGGGAGAATATGGACATAGTGTACGGTAACTTTCAGCTCTCTACTTTAAAGCCTTCAAGGTTTTAAAGAGTCAAGATCAAGACAGTATAAATAAGGAAGCTGCTTGTCATTCTGGGGTAACCCTCCAAAATGGTACTCAGGTTTGCACATGTTTGCAGCCTTGAAATTTTTGTCCAGGATCCAAGAACTCTCTCTCATTAGTGGTTCGATGGTTTTGTTCTGTTCATTAGTTTGGTTGCTTTTTACTCTCTTTTTTTAAAAATTTTTATACTATTCATTTTTTTAGTGCGACAAGGCTGCGGTTTTGAAAATACTGATATTCTTTGGATCATATGGATTTTAATATTAGGAACACGTGTTGAGAAAAGGCAGTAGAAACTAGAAAACAAGCAAAAGAGAACCCGAACTCCTTAAGTTTGCGTTCCTTCTCCTTTTAGCTTTTTACCCTTTTCCTTTGTAGATTCTCCAATGGAATATTTTTTTTAAAAAAATTACTCTCTGCATCAGAAATTAAATGTCCATATTTACATTTTAAATTATTAGTAAATTAATGTTTAATTTTTTAAATCAGTAAAAAATTTGTTAATAAATTAATATTATTAAGTGTAAAATGAACTAATTCAATCTTTTTTCTTAAAATTTATACAAGTCAAAATGAGTTATTTAATTTCAGAGGAAGCGAGAGTATTAGTTTTGTGTCAAACTTTTGTGCGGCAAAATATCGTTAATTTGTTACTTTTGAAGATATAAACTACTATAAAATAATGTCATGACGTGGGTAAATATATATATATATATATATATTTATATTATTATCTCACTTCGGTAAAGACACTGAAGAGTGTGTGCAACAGTTCACTTCACAACCTAATAATATAAACTGCTTATAAAATTATCAAAATTAGAATTTTTTCCGTAAAAAGTTCTTCCAAGATTTTTTAACCTAATAATAGGTGTGTGTATACATAAGTTTTGTTTTTTACTATTCCAAGTCATCGGAAAGGGTATCCAAAGAGAATCTATAACATTTTTCTATTTATAACCAAATCTAAATGAAAATTTGAGTTCCTTAAAAGAACACCACGAGAAAAAGAGGTTTGCGAACACATCTACCGTCCATATAATTTGTTCTTATTTTTCTTATTCTTATATATCCACCCTTTCCCTGTTGAATGTTCTTGTACATGACATGACAATTGCGCTCATGTAAAAAGCAAGTCTCGATTTTTCCTTTCAAAAGAAGACCCCGCGGCCCCCTCACCACATCAACATGGAAAGTCTCGGCTCACTTTAAGAACGGGTAACAAAGTACACAAAATCTGTTGCACTAATGTATAAATATATATATATATATAATACTCCTGTATACTATGTAGCATACAAATTCGTGTGTTACTGAAGGAAAAAGTAGCAGCAATCTTCTACGACGTTAATTTTTTTCAATCTGTATACTTCACAGTGCCTCCACTTTATCTTTATAGATTGAAAAAACCGACATCATTGAAGATTGCCGCTACTTTTTCCATCAGTAGTACATAGAAATATTCATATATATATTCATATAGAATCGACTATACATTAATCAAACGAACAAACAACATTCTATATAAAGTATAGTAGTGCATTTTATAGCATTCCCTTATGTATTATAAATAACAAAATCTACCTTATGGAGTGTCTAGCGATCGAACAATTGGTCAATTGTCTTTCTTTTTTCTTTTCTAATCTTGTATAAAAAAATTATTTTTTATAAATATATTTTATAGAATAAACTCTAAAATGATAAACTAAACCATATGCATATTTAATCAATTCTTTTTTTTTTCTTTTAAAAAAAATTGATGTAACAATTGATCATTAAATACTTAAAGCACGCTCTATAAGATGAGCTCCGTTATTCACCCTAACATTCCATTTCGTTGAACACAAACGATATTTCAATTTTCACTTTTCCTTACCCGTCAAAAGAGTCGAAACATTGAAAGATATACAGCTAGAGCATATGAACCCGAGGCCTCAAAGCCAAAAACACAAATGGATCCAATTCCAATTCAAAGGGAAACAATCTTTACAGAGTTTGCTTTGAATGTATGAAACAAAGTGAAATTAGACAGACAATTTCCCCAAAAACCAAACACACCCAAATTTTCATTCATTGAGTTGTACACAAGAAAGCATTCCAAGTACACCCCACGAATAAATGTATGGGTCCATTTTGCAAGAGAGTTTTTCTATAAGAAAAGACTAGCTAATTAGAAAGAAGAGACATGACTATATCAAGAAATCAAGAATTGCTTGTGTGTGTTTTTAACCTTGTAGTATATATGGGTTTCCCATCCAACTTTTTGTGCTGGGACTTTCTCATGTTGTCCCAGTAAATTTTTTTTTTTAAAAAAAAAAAGTTTTTTTTTGTTTCCTATACTCCTTTCTTCTGTCAATTGCTCTTGAGCTATCCAATCAACTTCACATTATCTATACAAAGAGCTGGCCACCACAGTAACCCCCGCCCCGGTCCCCTTGCTGCCCCAGAAAACTTTTGGTGAAAGTCCCGCCCTATGAGGGCCTTTTGGTATCGGGAGATGCGCTGCCTTCATCAGTTTCATTGAAAGTAAGGCTCTTTCTTTTAGCAGCCATACGCAAACTAGAGCCCGGAGAATCCTCCATATCCGTCTGATCAGTCTTCTGCAATTGCACCGGTGACATGGGCGGAGACGCTGCCTTCTCGAAGGATTCCTTTATTTCAGTATATAACTTAAACACATCTTCCTGTGCCACACAAAAAAGAGAGAGAGAAATAATAATAATAATGATGATGATGATGATAATAAATTGGTGCCGAAAACTAATTAGAAATCACTGGAATTGGATATAAATTATAATCAAATCTAACAAGATGGAGAGACTCACAGCATCAATATAGCCACCCAAGAGTAGGCTATTGATCCTAACCTCCAAAGTCTCTCTGGTAAATCCTTCATCAATGATGAACAATGCTGCGGCTGCCGCCACCGAAGATGGTCTATGATGCGTTATTTGCTCTTCATCTGATATAAATTAAATTATCAGGGCATTAATAACACAGGTTTTAACTCTTTAATATAAAAATTGCAGAATTAAGCGAGAAACAAATTTACCCATTGCGGCCAGCATGATAAGGTCTTCAGCATCGGATGCTAATTCCCGTGTTGATTTGTTTGGGCAAAACCTTGCCAAGAAGTAATGGGTAAATGCAAAAGGAGTATGTTTCTGCAGTTTCCAGTCCAATTCTTTCATAACCATCAGCTCCATTCTCTGTATTCTTTTGCCGTCGAAATAGTAATTCTTGTACCTGGGAAACTCAGAAAAAACTGGCACGAAGGATCCTTCCATTTTCGCTGCTAGCGATATACAAGCAATTGCCGATAAAATCACAGGCCAGAATTCTTTGCTCTGTGTAACCAGGAAAAATCAATGAAAGAACTGTACATAATTAGAAAAAATTTCCCCAGGAAAGGGACAAGACAAACAGAGATTACCTCGAATTCGTATACCTTTTTTGAAAGGAATGTATCAAGATATGAGATTGCCAAATATGCTGTTGGGACCTTAAAACCAAATTTCTCCTGAATCTGCATTGAAAAAACAAAGATATATCAAACCCAAGATTGGAATTCTTTTAAATTCTTGAAGGAAAAATCTGCATTCAAAAGTAATAAGTTGGATTGAAACAAAGGGGATTTAATGAAGACTAACGTCCTGGATGTACTGGATGGCATCCTTGCGAGCCTCTTCAATCCATTCCTCATAACTTTCAGTGGGAAGTTCTTCCATGCCATCAGTAATCTCCTTTTCAAGCAACATTTTAATATAATCGTCATCATCTTGGGTTACTGGATGAATTTCTTCCATCCCTTCATGATTCAAACTAGTCTCGTTTTCGTGACAGAGGAGAAAATCAGATGGAGAATATTCCATTCTTTGGAGCAGGGACAAATTATCAGAAATTCTTGGAACTGAAGAACGGTTCGCCGGACAAGTTAAACTTGTGGGCGCGGTGGCGTTGCTAGTGGTAGTGGAATGAATTTCCCCTGCAGTTGTCCTGCCGCCAAAAAAAAAAAAACCGGAATAAGATGTGACTTAACATAAAACTTGATTCGAAAAATTTAAACACGTGCTTAATTAACAGTAATTCTCCATTTACCTGAGGGTGCAAAGTCTGCGATATTGTGATACCATAGAATGTGGCATGAAAAGGGAGGGTGGCCGCGGTGTTCGGCTTCCCCGGTTGGAGAAGGGTGGTGGCGCCGGTGGTTCTCTCCGTGATTGGGAGAGCGGAGGAGAGGACCCGAAGACGGTGAGAGAATGGGATCCGGGAAGCGAGCGAGGGGCGCGTGAGAAGTGTAGTAGAATGGAGGGCCTATTTATAAGACGAGAGTTGTGGGGTCCACAGATTGAAAGTCACTTCTAACTCTGATTGGATGGAATTGGGGCCCACTTTCTGTTTAAACCTGTCCAGTCTTAGTCCTATGACTAGTCAATGTAAGCAAGTTTTAAGGGAAAGATACAGCCCATCAAGGACGAGTCCACGCGACGTCACTCCAGGGACTTACCTAGTTTTCCATTTCTTTTTGTTATTTCCTTTTTGAATATTCTCAATCTTTTCTTTCCTCTTATTTTTATTAATTCTTTTTTTTTTTTACTACACTTGTAAAAAGACCACCTCCACCACTGCCCGTACCATATATGGACCTTACTTTGTTGAGATTTTATTTTGTGAGATTTTTTCAACTACATTATATGTATTGTGAATGTATATAATATGGCCTCATACAATGTATTAAAATATTTATAGTAAAATGTTAATGAGATTTATTTGAATATTCATAATTTATTTATAGGAAACTCAAGCTGGAATCAAATATTCACTTTTAATTAAGTTACTCAATTTTAAAATTTAATAAAATATTTTAGACTTTTATATTCATATTTTTTTAAAGAAAAACTTACGTCCTTATATTAATACCATAATAATAATAATAATAATTATACTATATCAGTTCAAGATGAAATTTAACCGTCTTCAATTATTCATTCATCGAATGCAAAGCACTCCCGTTCTATAAAAAGAACCAAATGTAAACCCGAGAGAAAAAAAAAATGAAATAACATTTTGATTTAACCAAAAAAAAAAAAAGGTTTATGTGGTTAATGATAGTTTTGGACCTTTAGCCTGAATCTATTGGAGATAGACTCATAGCCTCCTGTTTCAATATGTGTAAATTTTGTGTAGAAAGGATTGTAGTCAAGGATGTATATGAATAGACAATATGCCCTTTTGGGCAATTTGAAAAAATTTCTAAATTAAACCTAAGTTTTTATTTATTTATTTTCAAGGTGACAACCTTTGTCAATGTAATCATTGATTTGTTTAATATTATCCCGAATGTCCATCGTATTCTGTGTAGAAACCAATAATACGGATGGAGATGTTTAATTATATAATAGTATAGTGGTAATTTATTTTTTAAATGATTTAAAAGATTTTTTTAATTTTTTTTGGAAGACATATTTTATGTTCAAAAGAAATAAGTGTTTTAAATTAGAATATAAAATTTTAAATTTTTATTACTGTAAATATAAAGATATTTTAGTCTAATATATTTTTAATATTTTAAACGAAATTTGCTCATACTCCATTACTCTTTAAAATAAATTTCTTTATTTTTAAAAATAATATAGATGCAACTTCATGTACATGTTTTTCTCGTAAAAGAAATATTAATCGGATATCGTCAAACTTATGTAAATAAGATTCATACGTGTTAATATAATAATCTCATAATTACTTTTTTATATGACTAATTATGGAAATAAAATTATTATGATAATTTAATTAAAGCATATTTAAATGAACGAGAAATTTCTGTAATGGTTGTTTTTTGAATTAAAATTTAGGAGCTGAAATTTATTCATTGAAATTTGATATTTAGTATATTTTAGTTTTGAGAAGCATGAACTTTCATCAAAGTATATCAACCATTTAATCCATTATAAAATGAAAGAAAGGAATAAATGATATCGACCATTAATCCATTATAATATCCCCTCCTTTATTCTTTTTATTTTAATAAATTCTCTAAATTCGGATTTAAATTAATTATGAACAAATCTCTCTCATTCTTTTTTCTCTTAAAAAAATTAATTTATATTTTTATGTTTTGTCAAGCTATCATAAATCATCACAATTATTTGGTTATGATTGCACAAAAAAGGGCCTAACTTACTCAAGTTATACAAAGGAAATAAGAGTGAAGTACCTCAATTTACGTAATAATGATAGTAAAGGGCTGCTTTAACTAGTGAAGTTTTAATGTTATTAATTAATAATACACAAGAATCATAATTTAATACCATTGTAGTATTGACATATTTCACTGTCTTAGTTAGAATAACTAGCCACAATGACAAAAGGATATTTATGGCTTCTTTATTTAATTAATATTAACGTGAAATTCTTCATCAAAGTTTGGAATTAGTTATTTTAGGGTTTGGAAACACTCTTGGTTATTTCAATGTAAAATATACATTTATCTCTTAAAAAAAACAAATAGTTCTATGCTTTAATTTATTTTTTGTTTTTAATTTAAAAAAAAATTAAGAGACACAAGTAAATATTTTATCAGTAGTGTAACATAAATACGTATATGCCATATTTAAAATACCCTTTATCTCTCTTGTTCATAACCACAATACTTTTCATAGTAAATGTACAAAAGTGCTAAATGGAAGATAAGACTGAAAAAACAACTCCAGATATTTTAGTATACTTTTGTGCGTGACACTCTAATATACCAATAAAAAACTTTAGTGTTTTAGAGAGTGTCATACAAAGAGTGTAATAGAAGATTTAAAACCCTACAAAGACATAATCGGTTTATATTAATAATTGTGATTAAAACACCTTATATGATGAGAAAAAAAATTACGATTAATGTCTTATAACATGGGACATCGGTGAGAGTATATTTGTGTACTATAACATATTCCCTCTGTTCGGAATTAAATGTCTTATTTTGACTTGCAAACATTTTAAGAAAAAAGTTTGACTTAATTAATTTTAACATTGCAACGTCACTTTTCATAATAAAAATTTAACAAAATTGGGAAATGATACATTTAATTCCAAACAACTAAAAATGACAAATGAGATTCAATTCGGGACAAATAGACTATATCCATAACATTATGATGATGGTATTAAAAACATGAAATTCCATCATCATAGTGCCATCAGAAAAAGAAGTTCTAGTAGTATAGTGCTGGTATATAGCTTCCTTCCACCAGCACCATATATTAAATGTGGCCTCAAATTTACATCTCAAACACCCAAAAACGGCTAGTACAGACAAATTATATAGTGTCAATATATTTAATAGCTAGCTGGTAGTCTCTGCAGTGTCTGTAATTAAGATGAAGAGGATGACAGACATAAGATCCAAAACCCAGTTTTTTAACTATCCCTGTAAATAATTCTTTGGCTTCTTTCTCAACAGTGTATATTAATTTTAATGACCTTGCCCTGTAATTTAATGGCTAATTCTTTCATGGACCATTTCTTCATGTTCTTGAGGGATATAAGGCTTTATCTTCATTATTTCAAAAACTATAGCAGTATTTCAAACCAACCCCCCATATCGTTTCTGCTTTTCTTTCATCGATGAAGTTAAAGAATTGCTTGACTTTTTTAATGTTTTGTTTTTGATGTATTAATGATCCAATAAGGTCAGAGTTTGTGGACTGTTTCTCATGATCAGATGTGGCTTTGAAATCCTAAATTATAAATTCCCTTATTATACTATTAATAATTAATTTATATAATAATATTTGATGGATGATATGATACCTTTGTGTAATTTACACTAATTAATTAATAAATATTCATGGGGTTGAATTTTTTTGGCTTTGGATTCTGATTCTGTGACAGAAACGTGTATGGATAGATCTCAGATTCAGCATGCTATAAGGTCACCGTTGTGTGTGTGAAATTTCATGTGTTTGTTTATTATCCATATCATCATAATTTGATGACTATGGTAATATGAAATCGCAACATATATTTATAAAATACTATGCATTATTATTGGTTGGATACGGATATCCAACCCTCCAAAGGAATAAGTAAAGAAAAAAAAAACATGTTTCTCATGATATCGAGGGGTTGAACATGGGAGCCATTGACAAGGAAACGTAATCCCAAATAAAAATAAAATATAAAAATTTATCTTTAATTTAGAGATATAAATTTCAGTAGTACATAATGAGGATTGTGTTATCTTGTTAAGTTCATAATAATTATATGTATATATATTAGTAATTTTTAATGTCTCATGGGCACAAGTGAGTTGGTAAGTCTGAAATGATATGGGGAGAAATCCTCCGAATGGTGAAAGTTCAAACCCCGGGATCCACATTCAGTAGTCAAAGAAGTAATTTTATAAAATAATTTTGTTAAATTTTATTTTCGAAACAATTAGAATATTTCTTTCGTCCATAATTGAATGTTCTTATTTCATATCTCCTTTAATAAATTAGTGAAATTTTTAGAAAGGAGTTGAGAGGATTTAATCTCCGGTTAGACATTTGTATATCAATTCCCTATTATATTAATAAAAATCTTATTCGTAGTCTTCTATTATTATTTTTTAATATATTTTATATATTAAAACCTAAAAGGATAAATTAAATCTTAGAAAAACTTAATATTTTAGAAATACATATTAAATTTATATTAATTTAATAAAAACTAACATACAATTGCGTAACTCGACATCTTGAGTCCAGTTGATAAAAGTTCAAGTTGTCCTAAATGGCAAATTCATCCAATCTTAAAACTTCCTGACACTACACCATTGTAACTTTTTGGAGTAATATTAATATAAAAATTTCTTTTAAATCTTTGGGGGTCCTGAAATAGTTCTCTAATATTTGTTCTAAAATTAATTCTCAAGAAAAACAAAAAAGGAAAAAGAAGAAGTAAACATGCTCAAAGTTTTCCGACATTAATATATATATATATTTATATATATAAGAATGCACCGTTAAATTTTTAACGGTAAAGTTAACTGTTAATCTTTTTATTTTAAAAAATAATAAATTTGATCTATACTAGGATTTGGTTTATCCTTTTAAGATATAACATATAAAATATATTTGTAAAAAATAAAATTTTTATTAAAGATTTTATTCAAATGTCAACCATTAATTTTAACCGTTAAAAATTAACTGCGCACTTCATATTTGATCCATGCCCCTAAGATTAGTAAAAGTTAACGATCAACATCTGATTTTGTTTTTAAAAAATAAAATCTTAAAATATATATATATATATTTTGTATGTATATATATAGAACATGACTGACGCAATATATTTCACCTAAAGGAAAAAAAAAAAAAAGAAGAATCTATAAAAGTTTTCTATTAAAAGGAACAAGAAAGACAGATATAGAACATGACTAATTTGAATTATTGTTGAATTGCAAATACATTAGGCTGGCCAAACACGGAGCCGTTGCATCGTATTAGCCGTTGTATTGCATCTAATGGAATGAGAGGACGCATCAGATCCACAATTCAAACAGAAGATAAATTGACGATATGCGGATTAATTAATTAAAAAGACAAATTATATATATATATATATATATAAGGAATGATAATGTGTGCTACGTAACACATACTAACAAGGACTTTAGTTAAATCTCTAACGTTCAAAGTTAACGGTTAGTTGTTAAGAAAAAAATAAAAACTTCTATAAAAAATTAAATTTTCAAATATTTTTTATAAAATAAATTATAAAAGAATAAACTAAATCCTAGGAGTACTTGGTTAAATTTTAATTAATTATTTTTAAAAAATAAGATAGTTGACCGTTAGAGACTTAAGTGGAACACTTGTTAGTATATGTTTCGTCACACAC
>JAOXNR010000031.1:7535389-7559011 GCA_028571225.1 Parsonsia alboflavescens
CCCCCCCCCCCCCCCCCCCCCCCCCTCGGATGGCTGGGATCTGGATAGATTTGGAAAGATCCGGCACTGATATAGAAAGGCAAAGGGAGAGCTGCACCTTCGCCAGTCGAGCACGCAGAAGGAGAGTGAGAGCATGGCAGGTGTTACTCGTTTTTTTTTTTTTTCAAAACTGCCCAAGCCCAAAATGATGTTGTTTTGAGCAGGTGCACACACACCGCACACAGTAAGGCACGCTTGTCATCATTGCTCTATATATATGTGTGTGTGTTAGTTTTTTTTCTCAATTCTTGACTGTGGTAATTAGGGTTCATCACACTTCCCGTGCAGATCTCTTATGTTTATGTTACCTTTTCTAGGTTTGCTACACTGCTGCAGCAATGTCTAAATTCCATCAAGCGAGGTTCTTCAAAAGAAATAGCCTTGGCTGCACATGCTATTGGTAAATTTTAATCCATCATTAGTGACCTCTTTTTGATTGCACGTTAAAATTTAGTCTTGAGTTTCTTTTATTCTTCATGGGTAGGACTTTTGGCTTTGACAGCTGGTCCTGGGGATAAGGCACATGAAATTCTTGAAGAGTCTCTATCTCCAATTTCTGAGGCTCTGAAATCTCGAACAGAAACTGCTAAGATAGTATCGGTATGTGGTATACTGATGAAATGCTTATTCTTAATGATTCATGAATTTTGAGAGGTATGATGTTAATCTTTACCTTGCATTTATGCTTGAATATTTCAGTTGTTGGAGTGTTTGGCAATCATCACTTTCATTGGTGGTGAAGAGCCTGATCAAACAGAAAAAGCAATGCAGCTTTTGTGGCAAGTGGCTAATCCAAAATTGGGTCCAAATGTGTGTTTTCTTTGTGCTCTTAACTTCAACCTCCCTACCCCCTCCCACATAAACTAAAAAAAACAAAAAGCCTCTCTTTCCTGCTATCCACGGATAGTTATTTTATTATGAAGTTTATAGTTGAATTCTGTACTATGTTTCAGGTTGTTGCAGCTAGGCCTTCACCTGCAATGATTACAACTGTTGTGTCTGCTTGGTCATTTCTCCTTACCTCGATGGATCAAAGGAGTCTTGACCCAAAGGCATGGCAAGGGTGAGCTGGACTAGCTTCTATATCTCATTAGAAAATGTCACTTAAATGTTCACCAATGCATGTGCATTCTTGTTTTACACTTCCATTTTTTTATGTATATTCTTAAACCTGTCACCTTATGCAGGTCTATTTCCTATTTTTCTACCTTGCTGGACAAGGATGACAGGCTGGTGCGCATAGCAGCTGGCGAAGCTCTTGCTTTGATTTTTGAGAAAGGTGGCTTGGAAAAGTTCTGTGGTGAACCTAAGGGATCTGGTGATGGCTCCATTGGTGAAGGTGAAAAATCCAAGGAGTTGGTGCACATTCATGGACTTAGAAGCAAAGTCCTAAACCAAGTTCGGAACCTCTCAGCAGAGGCTGGTGGCAAAGGATCTGCTAAGAAAGATCTCAATATTCAGAGAAATACATTCCGGGATATATTGGAATTTTTGGAGGTACATCTCTTTGGTGCGTGGTGTTTTGTTTACGTTGTGGCTTAAGATGCCCTGACTAACCTAATTTGCTAATAAACAGTATGGTTATGGTCCGGAGACCTCAATAAAAGTTGGTGGTGAGACCCTCTGCTCTGATTCATGGGATCGATTGATACAGGTTTTAGTTCACATTCTTTCTGATGACCAAACTCTTCTCAACTTTTGGATTTTCTGTGTAATTTATTTTTATTATTTTTTCAACAGCTCAACTTTTTAAAGCACTTTCTTGGGGGAGGATTTGTAAAGCACATGCAGGTTCTGTTCTGTCCCATCTTAATTAATTACTTCATGGCTATAGATATTTTTTAAACTGCTTTCTTTAGTTCTGACTTTTAGTGTTTTAACTGATTGCATAGGACAATGAATTTCTTCATGAAGTCTTTGACTTTACTCCAAAGAAGAAGGCTCTCTCTGCAACCGAGTATCGGTTGTCTGGCACAGAGAAGGTGTTATCTGCTGCAGTTTGCACATTGGGTTTTATTCTGTACTTCTGTTACTTTTTCCGATTGAGTGTTATGTTTTTGCTTTCTGATTAATGCATGGATGTTATTTTGTTCTCAGAGGTTTTACAAGTCTCCAAACTCAGGTCTGAATAAGGCAAGGACTCAAATCTTGAACAAGAAACGGATGATAGCCCAGGTAATTCAAAACTATGTCATGTATGTTTCACCTTTGTATACTGTCTCTTGCTCCTGTCTTTGTAATGATGGTTTGAGAGACACGTAGGATGACTTTTGTCCTGGGTTTGTGATCAAATTCATTATTAAAAATGTTAATAATTAATTGCATCTTGATGCAAGTCGTTTTTTACAACCATCCTTGGATGACAATTTTTTTGTTTGCCCAAAACCAGGATATGAATACTGGACACTTTGCTGTTGGATTCGATGATTAGGTGGCTTGAGATTTGGGTGGTCATTTGGGAGACCTTCCTCCATCTAAAATGGGGCACCCAACTGATAACTCTCCTGATTTTGCTATCCTATTGATGATTGATCTGCTGTATAAAATAACTTTGCCTTCCCACCATAAGGTGTAAAATGTTATGCACTAGTCTCGATCTTCAAACTGAACTTACATGATTGCTTTTGCATCGTTAAAAAAGTCTTTTGCACTTTTGCCTTCACAGAAATGTGGCTTGTAGGTTAGGTGGAGACTGTTACCAGGTACTCTAGATTCATGTTCTTGATTCTCTAGGGCTTTTGACAGGAAATATCAAGCAAAGAATTGCATACATCTGAGAAACTAATGCTCGTTCAAGGGCCTAAGGAGATGGGTAATAGCAAATGGTAATCGCGGTGATAATGAGAAAAGGAACCCACGAGCTATTTACATAAAAATTGGTTACTCATGGTTTATTTACGGCTCTAACTCTTCTTTTCGTTTTCAATTCCAGCTGAGTCCAGGATTGATTGATTTATTCTGGGATCCATTTCTTCGGTTTCCATCTGGGTACATTAGTAGAAAAAAATATATGTAACTTTTGATCTAGCTATATATTGGAATCAAGGATCCACACAATCTATAATCAGTACCTTACCGTATGATGTACGATTTCACCTGAATATGATATTATGGACAACTATTTAAATGAATATAAATGTGGTGCTTAAAGGTTTACCATCCAGAAAATATGCTTTAATCAAAACCGTTTCATTTCATGCATTAATAAGAATGTGAAACAAGTGAAATTTCGCCTGGTCTCAATTTCAAAATTTAAGTGAAATACAAGGGGCCATAGGATCCATTTTGATGTAAATATCCGGAACTGTAATGGATTCACGCTGCCCCCACCTATATATCATAAAGGAAGCAAGTCGGTGGGGGTTAATCCTGAAATGGACCATATATTAGTATACTCTCTTCTTATATGCATGTATGGTAGTAAATCATCATCTATTATACCTTTCAGGCACAGACGAGATTGTGTATGTCTTCTCCACTTTAACCTCTCAATCCAGAGAAGTGCTTCTTCAAAGCTTGATCTTTTCTGTAGTTGTTTCTTCCTCCGCCTCTCCTACCTCTACCACGGAAATTCCCCACGCCAGTTTGTCCTTCGGCTTCATCATTTTCGGACTCACCACCTCTGCCTCTTCTTCCTCTACCCCGGAAATTCCATGAACCATACTCTCCTCCCCTTCTTCCTCTACCGCGGAAGTGTCCTCGGCCTGCTTGTGTTTCAACTTCACTACTATCTTGCTCATTATTATCCTCATCATTAGATTCAGTCAGCTTCTTAACTGCACCTAAAGGAATATTACCTCCTCGTCCAAGACCATATATTATTTCCTTCTGGGTTTGATTGAGTAAGGAGGCTTCATTATAATTAGCTACTGCCACAGAACCCTCAACCTTATAACTATAGTTCTTACCATCCTTCACATAATACTGGGGCTTTTTCTTCGAGTTCCATTTTGATGTCGTATTGGATGTACCAGACCTGCCATTATCAATTTCCAATAACTTCCCAGGATCTGCAGTTGCTTTGTCAATTTCCTCTAACCATGAGTCACCAACACTTAAGCCTAGATCATCAAAAGAGTCATCATACTCATCTTCATACTCAAGCTGCGACATAAGAGCCACAGTTTTTGACACGTGTTTCTCATCTCTAGATTCAAGAGCGTCATAATCAGGCAAATCACTCGCAGCCTTCCTTGTGAACCTTCCCACTGAAGACAAAGATGAAATTGAAGAACCCTCGGGAAGATTAGCGATACTAGTAGTTGAGGATGGCAGAGGAGATTCTTCTAACTTTCCCTTTCCTTTATCAAGCATACTTATAGAAGAAGCTGACTTTTTTGGTAGCATTTCCTCCAGCGAAATGTCCAGAGATTGTAGATCTTTGTGCAAAGTATTTTCCAGGATCCTCTGAATGACCTCTTCGGGATTCTGGTTATATGCTTCAAGACAAACTGCCAAGAAACCCTTTCCGTACTCAGGGAATAGGTCTTTTATTTGACTGATTTTAGACTCCAGAATCACAGTGTGTTCATCAGTCTGCCGGATGTTACTGGGTCCATAAGATAGCTCTTGGGGAATTTCGTTAATGTTGTTGTTCACTCTCGCTGGACACCCAAGGATGCTTGAAAGGAACCGGAACTGTTCATCATCCATTGATATCCACCCTACAAAAAGAGTTACTTTAACATCAGTTGTACACGGCTGACAAATTTAAACATGGACACGCAACATTTGCATCATACACACTACTTACACAGTGATGGATCTATGTGTTGGCTCGTGGATATACATATATAATATCATATATATACAATGACCCTATAAAATTTATAAATTTATCTCACAAATTTATTATAATTATACTAGTACAGATTGTATAATGCTTATGAACCTAGAACAAGCTAAGTTCAGAAATAATTACCTGCATTCCGCAATAATCCTACTCTGCTCATTATCTCGTGATTCTTTTCAATGTCTTGGAGAAATGTTCCCTTCCAGTGTACCCCATGACTTTGTGAGGTTTCTTGACTAATATCTCTAACTGTCTGCAACAAAATGTCTGCCCTTATCACAGGGTCTTCGATATTTGCCGGAAACATCTTCATGGAAGCTGGGAAAGGACAGCCAGTTTCAAAAGCTTCATCACTGAGATAACAAAAGTATAAGAGTTTCCAAGACAAATTTACTATCCTTGTCGATAACAACTTCAAACTAACAGAAATGTCGGAAAGAATTTCACTAGGAGCTTCCTGCAATGTATCCTCTCCTGATGCAAAAACAATATGCAATCCCTTCTGCAATGATGGCAGCAGTGAATCATGTAATCTCGCAAGGGTATTCAGCAATTCCACATTTCCATAACTGTATGAAAGAGAAGAAAAGGATAAAGAATTTCATCCAATATGCAGATCTTTTTATTCTCCTTCAGAAAGATAAGAAATTTGATTAATGAAAAGAACAAATACTAGAAAGGATGAAGGATCCTCAAGAAAGTAAGATAAACACATTATTTACGTGGCCTTTCAACCTCTATGTAGATTCTGCTATCCAGAAAACATCATATGCTATTGCCCAATGAAATGTACGGAAAAATTTTCTACCTAAAGTAAGTCAAATAGGAATAAATTAATCATTACAAAGTGTTCTACTGCTATCTATCCATAACATCCAAAAGAATTTTGGAATGCAAACACATGAACAAAGAGAGAATTCTCCTTTTTAACCTAGCATTACAACACGCCCACTCATCAATGAAGTTGAAAAATTATCAAAGAACCCAATATGTGCAATAGAAAATAGAAAACATCATATTGAAGAACAGTAAGTGATCTCATTTTCTCATATGCTTGCAATACACATCAACCAAGTCACTTTCCTATTTTTTTTATAACATGGTTATAACAATAAAATGGCACCCAACTCGATCCAATAGTAGATCTATCTAAATTTTACAAATGGATGGCCTAATCTTTTCCAAAAGGTTTAGCTCGCAACATGAGAAGCTTTATTAGCTTCTTTTATCAATCAATTAGCTTGAAATGTACCAAATCTGCTCTGTTGTTAAACCTCCATGAAAAATACAGCACAGCATTGGATATGATGAAGGTGATTCTCTGCAGTTAATGCTATACCTCATGTCAACAGGACACGCAAAGAAGATGGCTGCAGGCTTGTATGCTCCAACAAAGGCGTCCACAGTAACAACTGCATCATTTATAAAATCCATTACCTGCAAATAAATACAAGAAAATAAGGATCTTCACAGCAAGACTTGCATAACCAGCCATTGGAGAAATACTCTAGTACAGACATTCTAAAGGAGCGCATGACATAATAGTCAATCATCATAACAAATTTATCGCAAATCAGAAAAAGTAAAGTGTCAAAACTTGTAGAAAACAAGGTGTATAATCAAATAATTTTTTCCCCTGAAAGCTGAACAGAAAACATTTAACCACTCTGCTATGATTAAAGAAATAAATTCTGCAATGAGAAACAATTTTTACTAAAAAGTAGTTCTCCAAGATGATCAGAGCACTGTAATAACAAATACACCCAGATAAGACTGATTCCTTTTAATTTTTCATTCAATCTCTCTTGATTCTCCGGATTCTCCTGATGGAGGTTAGGGGTGGTTTGACAGGACCAGTGCTGCATTAAACTAGAAATAAATCAAGAATCACCTCTAAATAGTCCAAACGAAGTCTACTAATCCCTTGATCCTGCAGGTGGCCAAAGGAAAACAGAACCTACAAATATATCAAGGAAGACAATTTTATCAGAGCAACCTGTATAAATTTCTCTTTAGAAAGTTCTCCAAAATAAGAAGGCTATAGTGTTAAAAAAAAAAAAAAACAAAAACTAATCCTGCAGAAAACAACACAAACTAACAGCAGTATCAACATCATGATAAAACAAGATCCCAACTGCAAGGGAAAAAAATCACCTCCAAAGATGAGCTGCAACGTTCATGCATTGTGTCGACGATGCTCAAGAAGTGTGACATTACTGCTGTAAAATCATCATGCATCCAGGGCTGGGCTTTGATTGAGTTCAGAACCTGAAGAACATTCCATGCGCATTATGCAACTTCGTTTCCAAATGAGATAAGCTATTTAAATGAAGCTTTTGCATGCTCAAGTGTGCAGAAAGATAAAAGACTAAGACTTAAAATATTATGATTGGTGAGAGTATCCGAAGGAAAAGTGTCTCATATATTGCCTCAGAAACTGTGACCAAATTTGATAAGGAGTCCTTTGAATTGTAGCCAATTAAGCATGTTTATGCCATTAGAGAAGGATACCAGGAACATCAGGCAATTTTTTTTAAAAAAAAAATCCAATGTGACAAACAAATACATTTCTTACAATCTTAGAAAAAATAAATGTCTTATATAAATGTAGGATTCATCAAGAAATAGAGGTCCACAAAAGATGATCCCTCCATGAAAGTACAACTGAAATAGATGTGTGTAATAAATTAAAATGCAATGACAGCAAAGGAAGAAAAGAAAAGACAACATGAAGGACTTTAACAAATAAAATGAACCAGTACCATTCCTGTTGAAGCAAGGGGAAGAAATTGGGAAATATAGGAGTTGCAGGATAAGGAATGGAAATCCCTAATAAGTTCTTAACATGGGAGCAATATAAACCAGTCTTGCATTAGAGGGCTATTTTCCTAAATCAAATGAAGCAGCAACAGGGGAAACATCTCGACCTCATAACATATTTGAACAACCCCCGGAATCTCTTGAAAATATTAATTGGATCCTTTGAAGTAGGAAAAAACCACTTATGATCTATGACTTGAAATGCTACAGATTGATAACTGAATTTGGAGGTGATGAATTAAAATTCAACAATGATCATGTACATACTTATAAAAACTTACTCAAAATGAAGGGACAAGTCAAACCAGTAGCAAAAAAGTACTGCAGATGTAATAACTTATACAAGTTAAATTACAAACACTTGCCAATAATCTGGTGAGATCTTCATTCTCGTGGGCATATATGGCACAGATATCTAATAACTTTGGCAAGTCAAGCAACTTCTTTTCCTGCAAAAGAGCTACATATGGAATTAGTGAACAGAGAGTACTCTTGAAAATATCAATTAATTAATGATACTGGAGAGAACATCTCTCCTTGACAGTTTCTACTTCTGTGTTTTTACTCTTTCATTACACCATTCAACAACTTAACTTCAAACATGGAGGTGAAAAGGACGAAACAAGTATTTCCATTATGAGTTTACAATCCAGAAATTCCACAAAGAAAGAAACTCAGCAAAGGGTTAAGGAAGCAGCCAAGATGCTAATTTTTTTGTGTTTTTCCCACAACCAATTTGATATTTGCAGAATGCCAGACAATTTACTTCCAACTGCCCAAAGGCTATCATGCCGGATCATATAATTGAGACACTATGATACTCTTCTCATCTAAATCAAATTGCATCTTAACCCTAAGGTCAAGAACAAAAACTCAATAACATGTCATGTAGAATATCTCACTTAACTCTGAGAAAATTGCTATGTGACTACACTTTTCCTTTCTAGTTTTAATAAAAGATCTACCACAGAATGTTACAAGCGATTGCTACATAGCACACACCTTGATGATCTTTTGAACTGAGACTATCAGCATTCCTAACACCAGGATCCTGATTTGATGATCTGAAATAGAGGAATATCTAAATTATTCCTGTTTAGGAGCTGCGATTTAACAAAAGATTGAGGCCAACAATGCAAAGTTAAATAATGGAATTCGAAGCTTACAGGCGATATAAGAGCATGAATACACGTCGGGACAAGTCGAACTCGCCAATAATGACCCCAGCAACAGTTCCCTTGGCACCACGGTATGGAAAATCATACCATCTACTCCTGTAATTTAAGAAGCTTTCAAGGAAGGTATGCAAAGATGTATCACTCGACACTGGAAACACAATAAGAAAAGAAGAGGTCACTTAAGTTGGAAAAGAATACCTTAAATGATAATATACAATGCAAAAAATTTAATATCATAATAGCTTGAACCGCATCAAATTAATGTGGCAAATCCAAAAAGATTAGAAAAGCACAATGACTTGTCCACACGGGACTCATGTTAACTCAAGTGCAAAGCTGCAAGAGAAATTAACATTGTGGATTTCCTCAATTCAGTAACACAACCACACCATATCAACGTCACCATGGCAAGCTGAAGATAATGTCGACTTAAATTATAAAGCTATAACTTGAATTTTAAAAGAACATTTCTAAATCATATGCTTGACGCCAATATCCACTAAATATGCAGATAAACTATATACTTCAATAAACAAATAAGTTTTTGGTAACATTCAAAAATTTCTGAACTCAAGTTTCTTCTTCTAAACCTGTAAAATCCATTAAGTCAAATTAATGATTATACAAACAAATGATAAATCCCGTTCCTCTCTCTCTCCCTATATATAACTTATTCAGGTTCAAATTAATGCAATTTGAAGTCAGAGAATAAGAAGCAGAATGTCAATTTCATCGGCCAAAACAAATAATCAAATTAAATACGGAGTGAGGACAAACCTTCTTTCCAAAAATCTCTTGGCTTGAGTTTGAGCAGACGAGACAATTCCCTGTTCAAAAGATCGACCACCCGCTGAGACTCTGTAGGGTCCAACCCACCCTTATCAGCGCCGAGTCCCGATGCCACGGCCTCGTCTTGGGGCAAATAATTCACAAAATTGCCACATGGCATTCCACAGTTAGAAACCCTGTCTCCATCGTCCCCCATCTTAATCCTACTGGGGGCCGGTGAAGAATCACCACCGCCGCCTCCGCTAGAGGTGGCATCGGATTGGCGGGAACTAGAGTGTCTAATAGAATTTGATAGCGTCAGATTTGAAATTGGTGTGACATGGTTTCTCGGGTAAAATTTTCTGGTTCCTTCGTTCCTGCGCTGTCCCTGATTTGTATAACGATTCGACGACATCCCTGTGTTTCTGTATGTGCGTGGGTTTAAGGAAGAACGAGGTGGCTATTGCCATAAATCATCAGGAAATAGGCCCCTGCTCCTGTCCGACCCATTGTTCAACTTCAATCCATCCGTTCCCTTTTTCCATTTCCAAGATTTTTTTTTTTTTTTTTTTTATCACATACTTAGTCACTCACTTTTCAAATAAACATTTAATTCTAATGGGACAAATGTTAAAAAAAGGGGTAGAAAATCATGTTTAAACTAAAATCATTCCCTTTTAAGGCTCTTAAAAATATATAAATGTAATTATAATTATGCTTAACATATTTTTATTTCTCTTATTTATAGGTACTCTCTTCTTTCTTTTTTCTCAATCTATAAAATAGTATTAAATAAAACAAAAATTGAAAAAAATGCTATCATAATTATGCATTAATAAATAAAAATTAACTTTTAGTATGGAATAGAGAGAGAATATATATTAAATTTACCATACCATATAAGACTTAGACTTAAAATGCTTTATTTATCTTGCAAAGAAGAGGGCTCGAGGGCAAGGATAAAAATAAACACCTACATTTCACTTTCTCTATCAGAAGTAATAACATTTATTGTCTTTTTTGGCATAAACGAAAGAGAGGTGAATGATTTTTTTAATTTATTTTGTTCTATTGAAAGTAGAGGAAAAGTGAAATAAATTTGATAAAATTGAATTATATTAAAAAAAAAAAAACCCTAGTTTTCTAGTCAATAGGATAAAAACCCACTCAATATTTCTCAACCCTTCCGAAGGAGAAGAAATTTGATGTGAAGAGAAAGGTAAATGGTCTATACATTAGATGTGGATACCCTCATTAGTCATTACTTCTATCTCCAATGATACAAAACATTGTTTGGTAGGGTGTTTTGTCAAAATATTTGAGGATAGGAAATAAAATTGACAAAAGAACATATTTACATTTTACATTATTTATTTGAATGTAAATATGACGGGGATGTAGATGTAGATGTAGATAACGAGAGTATCACTCCTCCCCTCCACATCAACATTTCTCTCTCTCTCCTAAAATGGAGGCGTTAAAAGAGAGAAAATAATACAATATTAGTCTCACTTTTGCCATTAAAAAATTAAATAAAAGCGTGAATAAGGGACAAAAGAGTAAAATCAATAATTAATTCTTTCTCTTCTCCCCTCCCCCTCCCTCCTCTTCTTCCCACATTACCAAAGAAAGTAAATATAATTACTTCCCCGAAAAAAAGAAGTAAATGAACCTCTTCCCCTGCCCTTCCTGAACCAAACAAGCTCCAAGAATTGAAACTGCTCATTTCATATACTCCACATGCACAAGGCATTCGAGGTAGAGAGAACTAGCTTGGATATTGGAATCAACACAAAACCAGGGAATCACACTACAGTAGAAGAAACAATAAATTATCTACAGATCTATTAAGTATCTTCATTAAGGTTGTGATCAAAGTCATTAAGACCAAAATTTTCTGGTAATCATCTACTAGATTTACATTGAACATACCTTTGAAGCCCCATGCAAGCAGCCCTTCAGTGTGGACACCCACCCGCTGCGAGGGCATGTAAACTGCACTTTATGATTCCTGAAACCCAATCTGGGTAGGAGTCTTGACAATGACGAAGTTCGTTCTTGCAGAAAGGCTGATACTAAATTGAATGCATCATGCGAGTTGCATGATATTTCCCGCTTAGATCAGCACTCATTTATCTTTCCTCTGAGAGCTTCTGAAGGAATTCACAGGCCAGATCACTTCTACAATGGGTTCACCATTTGTCAGACCCATTCAAAATTAGTTTCTTTGGGCAAGATCAAACCGATAAGGCAAAGTGAAGGATTTGGAGCAATAGCCAACATTGAACATGCATCAGGTGAGTGAGGAAGTATGAAAAGTATCCTTGTCCACATGGATTTGACTGCTGGGATTTTGATTACCCCGGCACAATCCCTTTGCTGCAGATACATTATAAAATCTTGAAACTGCAAAAGAAAGTGGCAATACTCTATCAGACCACCAAAAAAAGGTCTCCAGCTACAACATGCACCAAACTGTAAGATAACAGCAATGTCACAATGAGGAATTAAATTCTGAAAAAAGATCATGGTTCGCCAGGCATTGTCTTCAATTACTTCCTCCAACAAAATTAAATGTTCATATTTTGATGTCATAAATGAATATACCTTTTTTTTTTTTAAATAAACATCTTTTCTATCTACAAGCACACAATTGACATAAAAGAATATGAATCCTATAGACTCATATATCACACCACTAATCGCTTGAATTGATAAAGGTAATGTGACACTTAATTGTGGTCAAATTGCTATCTTCAATACTGTAAAAAATAAAAGAAAGGGACATCTAATATTGGACTCTCATATCATATGTTTTAAAGGGAAATAAAGGTGGTATCATATATTCATCTTGTCAATACAGAAATTTAAGGAGAAGGAAGGATCAGCTTACACCCTTATAGTCACTTTGACTCGAGGGAAGCAGCCAGCATACTTCTCTCTGCATCACAAAAAAAATCATGCACATAATTATTTCCAAGACTGATTCAAAATATGCTATGCTCAGTGGTAAGAAAGCTTGTACACAACTACTACTTGTATCATGATTATATGTGATCTGCTTTTGCTGATGAAAATTGGACTTCTATGGTTCTCACTACACAAAAGAAGCTGTGATTGAAAGTGTTTTTAAGTGTGGTCAGGGACTCACTTTGCTTGGAGGAGTATTTGAAAATGTTGTTTTCACATGCCGAAAATCTGTGCGTTTTGTCATATCTAATTTAGCAGGCCATCTGCAAAAAAAAAAAATGCAATTTTCAGATTTCTTTCACATTCAGTTTATGAAATGATCAAACCAAGACAAATCCATACTCTGCAGGCTCAGCCATCTCATATGAATACTTGCAAATATCAGAATCAACTCTCTGTGCATAGACTGTACAATAAGGGATCCCACTTTTGCTCAAGATACCCTGCCATTGGCAGTGTGTACAGCACCCAAAACTAGAATATTCTGATGGGGGAGGAGGGGGTGGAGAATTGGGAGGGGGAGGAACCAAAGGTGGCTGAGAATAAGGAGGAGGAGGAGGAGGAGGCTGAGATGGAGGTAGTGGTGGCTGAATATCAGGTTTTGAAGGAGGTAATGGAGATACTAGAGGAGGTGGAGCAACTGCAGGAACAGAGAACATCTGATCGAATGAGAGCTGGGCAGAACCCTGAAATTGGGCCAATGGGGTTACAGAGGCAGGCAAAAATGGTGGTGGGATTGGATTTTGATGAATATTAGATATATTAGGCATTACACCAGGTGAAATAGGATGTACAGGGCGATTAAAACCACGTGCATCCCATGAATTAGGAGGAAAATTGAGAGGTCGGAAAAGAGGTGCCTGAACAGCCTGTGCTGGTGCAATTGGGGGACCTTGTGGTGGTGCTGGTATGCATGCCATGCCTCCTGGCAAAGAATGCAGCTCGGTTTCAGGTTTTCTGTACATCCACATTCGTTCCGCAGAACTTGAAGCAACATGACCACCTAAACATTAATTAGAAAACACATAAAAGTTAATACCTTTAGACTCTTCTTTAAGAAGCAAAGGAAGTAAGAACACTAGAAACTTATCACAGCCCCATGTACACATATACCGAGAGAGAGAGAGAGAGAAGAAACAGTATTACCCCTAGGTGATGGGCCCACAAACATATGATCTGGGTTTCTGGGTCCATATTCAGGCATGCCCCTATGAGCAATATGGGGCCAATTTGGCCGGAATCCATGTCCAACTTGAGTCATCATTCCAAGATTTTCAGGATTTGTTCTTGGTGAGGTAAGCTCGAGAGGACTCTTCTCCAGTTTTACTGGAGGAGGAATGTTGCGGTGCATGCCAGGGTGACTGTATTAATCAACATGCAAAAGTTAAAGGCATCATATTTAAGCCATTCGATTGTGCAGGGAAGAAGAATGCACATTGTCATTCTTTCCAGGCAATATTGAGTATATAGAAGAACAAACATCCTATAAAACGCACTAAAAACATAGATTAACCAGAAGATGGGGTAGATCTTACAAGGACCAGAAAGATTTAGGTTGGATTAATCATTCAAAAACAAAAAGCACTATGGTGAAAGCCGGATCACAAAACATAAGAAGATTCATACAGGTTTCAGCAATCTGATTCCCAATTTTTAGTTACAAAATACAGGAGGTTCGTCATTCTCTAAAGCCATGCAGGTCGACTTCTAAACCATCATTCATCAGCCAGGTAGGTGAGGCTAAGAGGAGAAAGGGTTTACTATCTTTCATACTCCAGATTGATATTCAGTTCTCAAAAGAATGTATACAACGATAAAACATTAGAGATATATTAATACACATAAAAAAATGTTTTCAACATCAAGTTAGGAGGAAAGTTTCATAAAAAAAAATAGAGAAAACAAAAATTATGCAAATACCCGTTTTTGAAAAAAAAAAAGCTAAAGATTTTAAGTCATATAAGGTAGGAAGAGAAATACCTGTCTAACGTTATGCCCCTTCTTTCTCTTCCCCTTCATTATTGAGATTTGTTTTTTCAATGATGCATGGTTTTGACAATTTGAGCAAACGTTAGACAGGTATTTTTGTTATTGACTCTCGTAAGCAAAATACCTGTCTAGCATTTGCTCAAATTGTCAAAACCATGCATCATTGAAAAAACAAATCCCAATAATGGCAATAGCCCAGTACTTGATTTTCATTTTATTAGCTTAGCAAAGAATGATTTCAAAACTAAGAAAATCATACTTCATAACTCTGCATTCCTACTTGTACCAAGTCTATCATGAGTTATAAAAGTAGTATTGTTTCATATGATATAAGAAAAGGATATTTCAGTTGTCAAACACCATCAGCAAAATCTATCATGTTGAGTTCTGACTTTATAATACCCAAAAATCTGCATTATTCATATCCTAACACTTGGAATGAGATTCTTGTTTTCCATATAAATAGGCTGATAAAAAGAAATCACAAAAATCAACATGAGTTGCTCAATAAAAGCAAATTGAAGAACAAAACAAGCATTGGTTGTAATTCCAAACCTGTATTCTATTTGGAAGAATATCCCTGGACACTCACGGAGATTGGTTAGAAGTGTCTTTGCCGTGTCTATGCTGTTACATTCAACATGCCAAGAGGAACCCATAGGCATGCTTGTCCTTCTCAACCTGACAATAGATCCTACATTCTCAATGGCAAGATTACAAACAGCCAAAAGCTCGTCATCTGTGAGAAGCAAGGGTTCCAAGTTTGGGATATTAATCCAGAGAGTGTTGGAAGGTAAATGTTCTGTTTCTCTTGTCGATGCTACTTGAAGATTTTCAGCGGTTCGATTATCAGAATAAGTTAGGCTCGAGAGATTGTATTTGGTACGCAACTGCAAGAGCATAGTAGATAAGCGTGAAATTCTTGCCACGTAAATGTCAGAGGGGTACCCACGCCCTCCTTGCCTTTGAGGTGATTCAACCATATTGCCCACAGAGTTGCTGATTCCTGAATCAGTAACAAAACTGGAACCAGGCCTACCACTTTCGGAATGCATTGTGCCATGAGTTGGACCAACATTTGACAACAGAGGAGGGTTACCATTTTCACCACGACATCTTCTCAAATGAGAAATGACAATGGCAGCTTCCTCAGGTGCATCAAATTCAATCAAGAATGCATTTTCACTGTTAAGCTCAACAGCCATGCGAGGCCCTTTATTAATTACCTTTCTGATTTCATTGATCATATCATCTTTCATCCACTGATTTGAAACATGACCAACATAAACATGACAACTTGAACCAACAGGAATTCCATTTATAGACCCCCTGGTTCCTAATCCCACATCCAAGAACTTTACACGAACACAAGCACCCCACGGTGGACAGGCTCGGATAGCTTCCCTGGCTTTTACTGCATCCATAATACTTCTATACTCAATTAGGGCAAATCCTTTAGATGAAAAAAAATGAAACTGATCAATTGGACCAAACTTCTCAAACTGACACCTTACAAGCCCTTCAGATGCATCAGGACCTAAAGAGCCCAACCAAAGCTGTTTAGAGGCTGCAAAAACATCTAATGCTGCAGGGTCTCCATCGGAGTACCAAACAACCTGATTGTGTAGAGATAAACGATCCCTAGGAGAATTGAAGGAACAATTCACACGTTCATTGGAGAATGCCAAGGAAGGTACAAAGAGTGCCTTGCTCAAACCTTGATTCTTCTCAGATTGGACAACTCTAAGTGAAGTCCTCAACTCCACCGGAGTTCTTCTTATAGGTGATTGGTTTGACAACTCCCTTGGCACAGATGATCTAGTACCGGATGAATCCACAGGATCTCCAAAATCAAAATCCATGGTTCTTAACGCTCCATTATCAGGGTTGGAACTAGCAGTTGAATGGTATGAGCTGCTTCTTTTCAAATGTTTGAAAGAAAATTTGTCAGTCACATTCTCCAGACAAGATTTATCATATACTGTTGAAGAAGAATCTTTTCCAGTAACTTCAGATGAAGGTCCTTGCTGACTAGCTTCTCGAGAAATCAAATACTGATTCATATACTTGGATTGGATGGATTCCATCTCATCACCATCTACATGATTATCTTCTGCCTTGACTTGTTCTATAAAGGATTCAAATATTTCCTCCAGGGCAGAGGTAACATCTGAAATAACTTGAGGCAATGCTGACTTACAAAACTTCCTATACTTGGAGAAAATCCAACTTTTCAATGATATATCTCTGCTAAGGGCCTGGATAAAGTGCACGGTAAAAAGGATCAAAAGGAAACTATAGACTGGGTAGACAAATAATACGGCTCAAATTATACATACAACTAGTTAATGGGGAAAAAGGAAAAACCTATTTTGCATGAAAGAAACATGATCCCATTGGTATATTGCAGTGTGCTGAAAGGACTAGATTAAGTTTTCAGAAAGAAAAAAAGACAAACGACCTAAAAATGCCAGGAATTGCCTTCAGCCATGGAGGCCAATCAGGCACACTTTTTATGATTAAAAGAACATATTATTTTCAATTAGGGGAAATGCTATAGAGTGCACTCCATATCTATATGTATTTACAATAAAATTGACTTTTTGTTGACCTGAATACACACAGGCACACTACATAAGCACTCCATAGCATTACCCTTTCAAACAGATATTTATAAATTTTATGACAGAAATTAAAATCAATTAAAAGACACAGATTAGACAAGCATTGTTCTAAGAAAAATGTCCTCTATTAGGGAGTTCACTCTTGTTTCAAAATGTCTCACTTCAAAACATGTTGACAGACAAAGAAACAAAACATTATGCACTAAATCAAGATTAGAAAAACTTTTGGTTGCTAATGTTGTACTTCCAGAGGTTTTTTACATATATGTTTCAGTATATTCTGCAACTTCTCTATCATGAAAAAGATCATTGGTAATGTATCAGAGAAACAACAGTACTAAACAGACAATAAGAGACATCTTAAATGGCAATATTGCAAGCATTTAGGAACCACATCCCAGATTTTGAGGGATAGACTGTTCATTCCACACATTATCATTTAAACAGCATGTCACCATTAGAAGTGCCAGTAATAATTCCTTCCAATTACTTTAAGTTGGAAATTTAAGGTGATTATAAACATCAGGCAAGAAGGCACATAGGACAAATATCCAACAAAAAAAATTTTCTACAACTGGAAGAAACATAAAAGCCATCTTGAGATTCTACATGTTGCCTGTTCCCCCTCTCTTACTCTAAATGTACACGAAGAGAGGAGGCAGTCCTTTCAAACAAAGATCAAAAGACCTGTGAAAGCTGTAGCCATGATCAAAGAAAAAATGACACATGCACACAGAAAATTACCACTTTACTGGTATCACAATTCTGACACAACAGGCACGAAATAGTTTGAATTATAGGCAGCCTTAGAGTAATACCAGTCCTAATAAGCAGTTCCTATGAATTGAAGATGCATTTCCTGAAATATGGTTGTTTTCTGAAACAAGCTCATTATTGATAACATCCTTTCCTCTGCAACTTGTTCCGGTAGAACCTGCAGGTGGTCTTTCTCCCCCACTTTGATGAGTCAACTGATAAGCAATAGAACCACCAAACTTGTTTGTCAATTGTTGAAGAAAATAACATCCATTGCGATGATGAGTTGTCTCTGTTGTGGCTTTGTCAAAGAGCTCAAAGCAGGTTGCAAGTGAATACTTAGGGAAATTGAAAAAAATCCGGAGGAAACTTGCAGCATGAGCTTTTGATAATTTCAGTAATGGCGAATCACCTTCATTCAAAAACTTTTGCTTGAACTCGGTAATGAATTCTTTAGCATCTTGAATCTTAAGAATCTCCTCATCAACAATCTGAAAAATATCCTTCCCCTCAAAAGAAGAAATTAAAAAGTTAAACACATTAAGCAAAACCGCGGAAAAGATGCCCTGAATAACAGATGAAGTCGGAGCTTCCGCAGAAGCAGCTTGAGAGATATTGACAAGGCCAAAAATGCAGGCTTCAGCAGTTTCAAATGCAACACCATCAAAGTCTTCCCCACTGCGTATGACCATCAAACTGCAATTATGCATGTCAATGACAACCTTTACTGCAGATTCAAGTGCTGTAGGACAATATGATGCATATCTTGGAATCAGATCAGCTACCAAACGTTGGGTGCTCAAGGAACCTGAATGTCAACCATAGCAATCAGTGAGATTAAACAGCAGATACCATCCAGCAGAATGTGAAACCTATATAAGTTAACATAAACAAATCACTCGTCCTCACCTGCTAATTTATTATCACAAAAACTTGAGAAGGGACTAATAATGCCTGTTGAGATGAACAAACCTCATTGAAAGACAAAAAGAGCTATCAACAACACAAGCACAACATAGTTCAAAAGTAACTGTTTGATATCCAACACACATAACCACAACAAAACATATCCACTGAGTTCCCATTCTGAAAGAAATCAGAGCCATGGATCTGGCCCCTAAAGACAGTAGCTTAGATTTAAAAGCAACAAATAGAATGAATCCTTCATGCCCCAGGACAGCAGCCATTTTGCAACGCGTCATGAACTAGATGGAAAATATCAAGCTCTTTATGTCTTATTTGTTCTTATTAATATTCTCTGATAAGATTGATCTCAAGCTCATCAGGAATTCAAATGTCCCAAATCTATCTTTTGTCCCACATCACTTCAGGAAAATTTGGCAATACTATATTCAAAAACCTACCCAGATAACAGCATTAATTCAACAGAAAATACTTCAGGATGTTAAATCCACATTCATATTTATTCCCGCAGGCAAGGATTGATTCCAGTGTGTACTGTAACTTCTAGTTATCATTTGATTCCCTCAGAACTAAAATAATTTATAAGTTAATAGAAATAGATAAAAACTGCTAAAAGGCTAAAGGCCATAGACGGCCAACAAATGAACCAAACCATTCATAAACAATCCATCTTCAGGTTGCTATTTAATTGGCCAATAAGGTAAATAAATAAGTTAGCTTTGGAGGAAGGGGACAGAAAGAAATTCAATGCTGATTTCTTAACTAATCCAGACACAAACAAATCATTTTTTTTACCACAGATACATTCATGAGCTGCATTGCATATATCATTAAGCTTTACAAAATGCATATGCATAAGTAGACTGTAACCTAAGACATTAACATTATAGCTTTCAAAGACAGCATTATCCACCAAACTTTTGTACAAAATACTATCTGCCAACGCATCAAAGAAGAGCGACTTTCTCCAATCCCTTTGCTCCACATCTAATTGCCTTCCATTGCATCCCAACACACCCATCCAAAAATTGGATTAGATTTTAGGGTATCCTTCTCTGACCAACACACCCACATTCCTTTTTCTGTTTTCCAAATTAAATTTTACAAACCATAGGGGTCAAGAAGGAAGCAGAAAATAGCAATAACAAAAAAGCAGATAAGGAATTCATTAAAAGCTAGAGTATATTACATAGCAAGATAACCCCAATAATTTTTTAAAAAAACAAAGAGCAAATTTCTGTTTTTCCTTCCAGGAGAACACCTAATTAGAGAACTATGATAACAAAGCCCATTGTCAACAACACAATCGCTGAACTAAAAGATGAAAAAGTATCAGCCCCAAAATGAAATACCTGCAACTAAAAAATTGCGGGGTTAACATTACTGTACCCAATTGGAAAAAATGGGGGCTTCATCTAAATAAACTAGATCTCAACATTTGTGCTTGCCTTGAACAGTTGCATGTCGATCACAAAGATATCATCTCTATACTAGTTGGACCATAGTAACCTTACTTGGCAGGTAGGGTCAGTGAGTAACCTTTAAGTCCTGAATTTTGGTGCGCACTGTTATCCTATGGCAACCATATGGTGGGAAAAACCTCAGTGTAATTTTATTTTGGATTAACAGGAAATATGAATTCAATTAAAATACTTATAACTTCGTCCAAATCAGCTCATTGGTTCATTGGTTTAATGAACCATGCTTGACAATAGCATCTAAGATTAAACAAGCACCCAGATATCAAGAAAGAAACTAAACACAAAAAAATGGTATAACAAATACAATAGCCACTAAGCTTGCACCAATTTTTTTCAATTTGACCGATCAAATACAATAACAATTGAGAATAGCATGATTTAAAATGCATATGCCAAGATTTTTCCTCATCAAAACCACTTCTTACCTCATTTTTCTCGACTGCCACTGCTCTTACACTTCTTACCACAATGTTACCATTGAGCAGGTTTGAGGTTCAAAATTTATAGAAAATTCAATACTTCCAGGTTCAATTTATAGAAAATTCAATACTTAGCCTTTCTATAAATACAATCCCAATCATCTCATCCATATCTGCCGGTAAACATGATTAAAACATATAATTGAGACATCAATTCCATAACAAACGAAACAATTGAATGCTAATTTATTTTGCTAATTCATTCATCTTCTCATGGACTCAAAGCCAAAACTAATCAAATTGAAGCAGATACAAAATGAAATTTTAGCAATCATAAACATCATTCCACATGCAATATGCTATACAATTCTTGCATAAGCTGGGACTGGGACAAAGAATAAACTTGCTAACCTCTGGAGGCAGTGATGAGATATAGATAAGCTTGTTCAATCTCCGACACGCAACGGGAGTCCTCTTCTAGCGCGATGCAGCTTTTAATTTTCTTGACGCAATTGAACACTTTCCGAATCTCTTCAAGGTTCCTTCGCCGCCTGAGAATTTCTTCCTGAGTCAGTGGCTGTGCTGATAGCGGCGGTTGAGAAGGAGGTGTAGGTGGTGGTTGTGAGGGCGATTCTAGCAACTGTTCGTAGAGCTTTCGCTTCTTCAGCGGCTGCTCCGCCAGAGCCATGGCAACGCCCAAAATCGCAGTCGGAGAGTTGGGGGAACTGCCAAAATAGCATTAGCAGAAACCCAGAAAAGAAGTACGCCGAATGCGGGAGCCTGGGGTTTTGTATATCTTTAATTACATTTTTATTTTTCATATAAATGAAAAATGTACCATGACTTTAAAATTCTTAATTTTTTATTAGAAAAGAAGGAATTCATAAATTTTGCTCACCATTTAAATAAAAATCTAAGTATATTGGATAATAACTCCTCTACCACTACTAAAAAGTTATAAACAATTAATTCTTTCTTTTCTATTGGAAAGTATCTTATTATTTGGAAATCTATAATGAACCTTTTGTTATGATAAATATGTTAGTTATGATGAATGTCCATGGTTAGATATTATGTATCTAATCTCATATTCGATCACGAGAATTTAAAGAGGTAAGTTCATACATTTAGATATATACAAGAGGAATATAAAATTTCAAAAATTAAAGAATTTTAATTATTATATTAATTAATGTGAATAGAGACTTCTCATAATTAACCTTAGCCTCTATAAATAGGAAGGCCTTCATTCGTAAATTGATACATCATAAATAAAAGATTATTCCAATTTATTTCTCTCAAACTCTTGTACTCTTTCTTTAATTTTACAACACGTTATCAACATGAGACTCTAGTCATTTCTACAGGCTGCATATTGTTTTGATTTTGGTTCAAAGGCTATCAACAAGTTATGATCTTGTTCCTTCTTGTTAAGTACCATTTTTCCTTTGGTTTTCCTTTTTGTTTTCAATATGTCTCACCCAGATTCAAATGTTACCAAGCATGAAGCAAAGTTGGGAAATTTGTCATTCTCTCCGTTGGATATATCGGGTAAAAACTATCTCTCTTAGATTCTAGATACCAAATTACATCTCCAAGTAGATGAGTTGGAAGAAACTATTGTTGAGATGAATAATTCCTTCAATAGGCATAAAACAAAGGCCTTGATTAGGTTGAGACACCATCTCCATAAAAATTTGAGATCTGAGTATCTCATTATTGCAGATCCTCAAAAGTTATGGCAAAACTTAAAGGATAGATTTGAGTACTTGAGAACAACTATCCTACCAAAGGCTTGTTATGAATTGATTCATTTGAGGTTGCAAAACCTTTAGTTTATAAACACCTATAATTCTCCCATGCACCGAATATGTTCTCGATTGAAATTATGTGGGGAAGATATTGTCGATTTGGACATGGGTGAGAAGTTCTTCTCAACCTTTCATGCTTCTAATGTATTATTCCAATAGCAATATCGTGAGAAAGGTTTCAATAAATATTCCGATCTTATCTCTTGTTTACTTGTAGTCGAGCAAAATAATGAATTGCTTATGAAAAATCATGAATTGAGGTCAACTGGTTCAGCCTCTATACTGGAAGCACATGTTGTGATGTTGTGAGTTTGTCTACTTGGGTTCCAGATAAAGTTGCTGGTGAACTATGTTCCCCATGTTTTGGATGCTTGATGTTGCGGGTATGTCTTCCCCATGTTCCGGATCACTTGCACAGTGAAGATTCAAAGTTGCGGGATGTGTTCCGAAACTCCTCCAATGCTTAATTTAGAAAACTTATTTAAGCAATAATTCGATTGTAAGAGCTTGTATATTTCGGGTAGAAAATGTCTCGTACCTGGGTAGTTGTTCTTAACTACTTTATATAATTGTGTAGTGGTGCAGTCATTTCATGACCTTTCGATGTAAGATATGTAATGAACAGTATAGTGGTTTTATGTTCGATCAAGTTATTTTGAACTTGGATTTCTCTCTTTTTGTTACACGTTTATGATCGTGTGATATATCAAATGAAAGCTCTCACTTTGTAGAATAACATTAAAGCTTAATTTATCATTAACTATTAAGCTATTATAGTAAAAAATGTGGTCAAAGTTTTGACGTGTATGATAAACACCATATACCCTTTTGTAAAAAGAATGTAGTGTAGTTTTGCAGATATGGCATACTCTTATTTGCAAATTGATACATTAATAAATGAAAGATTATTCTAGTTTATTTCTACCAGCCTCTTATACTCTTTCTTAATTTTACAACATCTTTTAAATTTTTAAATTCCTCAAACCATTATTCCTTTACTTATTCTAATTATTCTTTATCTACGTAGAGTTGCTTATTATTTCCCCCCCCC
>JAOXNR010000031.1:7563100-7584295 GCA_028571225.1 Parsonsia alboflavescens
TATATTGTAGGATGGAGCCAATACTTATATATTAATTTCCAATCTCTACAATGTGGCATTAAAATTTTAAAATTATCTTAATTAGACTCACTAAGAAAGCATTAAGCAGATATTAATAGAGGGTTAACTGTCATAATCTGATAACGAAGGACTCAAATTAATCATTCGGATTGCGACTAAGTATGACTGATTACTCATTAATTAAATGATGATGATAATATTAATTGTTTTGGAAGAAGAAGAGATTGTGAGAGTAGAAGGGCAAGGTGTGCATTATGGAAACTTGTCATCCATGGAACTGAGACAACGTTTGTGTGTGGTATATTTTTGTTGAATTAACAAAACCCACTGGAAAATTCTGTTGTGTTGTGGGGTTAATTAAGAAATGGAAGTGTAGAAGGACGGCTCCGATCGTGGAGATGAGTATATATGACATTCGCTAGAGTTCTCCGTATCCCGACATTGTAACCGAGAAGTTCGCTCTCTTGTCTCCCTGAGATAGCCTAAAAACCTAACCACTGTTACCCTAGCTACTTCATCAAGTCTAGGAATAAACAAAATCGTCGCGTCTCAATCTTCTTTAATTTCTACACAAAAATCAGGCCTTAATCATTTTTTCCTTCTTGTTATGCTCCCATCTTTAGTCCAATATTTTCATGTTACTGAAGTTGCCCGGTTTCCTTTTTTTGTTTTGTTTTGGGTTTTTTTAAAATTTTACATATTGGTCACTTAATTTAGAAATGAATCAATTTCATTATTTAAGTATACACGATTTGATGATTTAACAGCTACATTGTATTTTGACAAATTGTCCTAATAAATGCATAGAATAGTGACATGGGTAAATTTATTGACATTGATATAACATGCCATTCTTTTTAAAGAACGATTTTAATTGCACTTTTTAATAATCGGATCATGGATATATGATAAATTTAAATGATTAAATTGATATATATATAAAATTCAATGACTAATAACTTGTTCATCATACATTTTTAAACTATCAGCTAAGTATTAAAATATAATAATGTTTATTTGTTTTATGCAGAATGGTTCATAATAATACTCTAAAATTATCTATCATATACAGTGATTAACCCCATCCTTGATAGCTCTCTACAATCCCCTCTTTTTTTTAACTCTTTTTCCTTTTTTTTATCTAGTGTTTGAGCTTGACTTTTGCACACGATAAGATTAAAGCATGCAAAATATCGAATGGAAACCACAACTTATCCTTTCAAATCACTCAGGCCACATCTTGGGAGCATCCGTAATCATTCCTCGGCAATTACATTTCATCAATCTCTTGATAGATATATTCAGTATAAATATGAATCTTTAAAAAGAAAAATGGATATACATTCCATTAAAATCCCATTAATGCTGGAATTAATATTACTAGGTATGTAACTTAAGAAGATGGGAATCAGAAATGGTCTCTGCTGGTTGGAAACAGAATATCTACGACAGAGCCAACACCCAGCTGTAATATCTTGGATTTTTAAGACTAAGTTTAACAAGATTATAACAGAAACAGAAACACTAGATATATATATATCCCATGAAAGCTTTACAGTAAAGGATTGAGTTTCAGATTGCCTGAACTTAGTCATTAACTTCCCCTTTCCAAAACCTTTGATTCCGCCGCTTCTCTCGCTTAAATCCTGCGCGTCGATCGGATAGAGACATCTCTATAGCTATAGCTAGCTAATTATACGTACATTCATAAGTACAATATTATAACATCATAATTTTATCCACATTTTTTTTATCTTCCGTATGGTCTTCAAACTACAAAGGGGTCTGCACCGCCCATTGCACGATCTCAGTGGAAATGGAGAAAAACAAGCTCCTCTCAGGGCCAGAGAATAAAACCCAATATTTTAATACGGAAGCAGTGAAGGAATAGAAGAAGCCCAAAAAATCAGATTTTGTTCTCTTGGAAGTTTCTTGTGGGGAGTTCTTTTTTGGCCGGCTTTGCACGACTGAGTTTTGTGTTGTGTTTTCTTTTGTTTTGTTGTTAAGTTAGGTTGAAGATAATGGAGGACACGTGAACCATAAATATTATGCCACGTATCAAACTTAGCTACCTTGGATGGAGTTGTCTGAGATTTTCCTCAATCATTCCCCAATCATTATCTAGTAAGTAATTTTCTAGCCGGAGATTTTTCTCAACCGTTTGCATTGCCTAAATTAGTGAGTTATTTTGATTCTTACCGTCTATATTTTTCATCTTCTCCTTTATACCTGCCCTGAATACTTTATCTCATTTACGTAATCAAATAAAATCATACTTCCACCATTAGAAAATTAATATATTATATTTCATTTTAAATTGTTCGAAATTAAATGTCTTATTTTCTAAATTAGTAAAAATTTGAATTAAGAAAATTGACAGCATGATGTTTTAATGAATTAAATCAAACTTTTTTATTAAAATACGTACGAGTTAAACTGGGATATTCAATTATGAATGGATGGAGTATATAATATCCTGTTAAAAATCAAATATCCTTATGGTTTAATATATTATTTTATGATTTTATTAATAAAATTGATTTGCAAAAACATACATATATGTTTATTATCGGTGGCATAAAAGATGTACTGCAAGATTCAGAAACCTTTTTATCTCTTAGACCTAGCAAAAGAAGATATTCAATTTTAATGAATTGGTTCAATTTTTTATTAAAAAAAAAGAGGGAAAGAAGAAGAAGTTTCATATCATCTTTATTATTAATCTTGTCGCAGAACCATTTTATACGTGTCATTTTGGTTACTTTGTTCCAAATTACTCATGGTTTTATTATTATTATTATTATATATCTACCCTTATTTCAAAATTTCACATTAATGTACTTATTTTTCAAAGATATATACTATTTCACATAATGAGAGATTAAAAGTACTACTAACAAAATATGTGAGAAAAACTAATGATAATGAATTGTTTCAAGAATACTATTAAATAAGGGTATTTAGAGTATTAATTTAGCATATCACAAACTCCTTCCATTTCAAAATAAATGTCGTTTAAGGTTGTGGAACAATGATCAAGGTAATGATTGTTTTAAATTTTTAATTATTAGTATTTTACTTAAGTTGGACTAATAAATACCTAAAAGTCATATTTATTCAACCATATTTAGGCTTTGTTTGGTTCCCAAGGGATGAAGGGAAGGGAGAGGAGGAGGAGAGGGGCTTTAGTGGAAGTAATTCCCTTTTACTTTGATATTGTTTAGTATAGACAAAAGGGAAGTAAATGTCCAATCCATCTAGACGTAGATATTTTAAAACCAAGCAGAGTAATATATCACATTTACTACTTCTCCTCTTCTATACCTCTCATTTTTCCTCTTAATAAACAAGTTCTTAATGTATGCCCTTTTACTATTGATATCAACACTTTGAAAGATAAAAAATGGATAGAATGATATTGAAATTTTTTTTATTAAATGTTTTTGAAAGTGTAAATGATTTCTATGTGCAAAGTAAAAAATCTTTGACTAAAACGACATCTGTGTTGAAATAAAAGGAGTACTATTTCATTATCATAACAATTTTCAAATTGATATAAAGTCATAATCCTCATTTAGAAGTGTGGAAAATGGCACCTCGATATACAAGTTCTTTAATGCAACCTGTGCATACATTTATTTTCTTATTATTAAGACATCACAAAAAAAAAAACCAAAGGGCTAAAAGGAAAAGGGTCCAAGAATTGATTAAATTATGGTTACTTATAATGATAGTAATTTAATTTCATCAGCTTTCAACATTAATTCCAGATAGAGTCTACACTGACTCAAAAGTTCTATTTATATCTAAACATGCAAGTAAACTATAATCAAGGGAAAGACCGAATTAATCATTTTTGGAAATAATTAGGGGGAAAGAAAAAAGATAGACCATTCTCCATTTATTTTTATTTTTATTCTTTTTGTTTCATTGATAGCGATGGACTGCTATATATATTTCAATACTTTACGATTAAAATGGTTATTAATTATTATTTTTAGGATCCGAATCTCCTATTACACATTTACATGTGACTTTCCCTGTTACATTAGTAAAATATTAATAAAAATCTTATTTGTAGTATTTAATTATTATTTTTTAATATTAAAATCAAAATAGATAAACTAAACCCTATGAAAACCTTATTTTTTAAGAATATTTCTATTGGTGTAATAGAGAGTGACGTATAATTGTGTAATCGGAGATCTTGAGCCTTATTTTTAGAGTTTTCCCATGGTCTATCAAATAATTCTAAATTGGCCTTTCTACTTAACCAAAAGTTGTAGTCTAGAGTCTCTAGACAGCATTTTTAAGTTTGTCCATAACAAAATTTTCAAAGGAGACAGGAAGAGGGGGAGAGAGATTGAAATTATATGTACATATTTAAATATAAATGCATGAAAAAAGTGTAACCTTTTTTATTTATCCAAATAAAAAATGCTCTAAATTTTCTTCAAGATAATGTTTTAAATTAATTTTCTTCTATACATTAATATTTTTATACGTAAATCTCTAAAATATTTATCCCCACATTCCAACATAATAATGATGTTTAAAGTTATTATTAATTAAAACTTTAGTATTTTTAAGTAAAATTAAGCGTGTTAAACTAGTTCCTTCGAAACATCCCAATGGGTAAAATAGCAAGAGCAAATCATGGGTCTTGAGTTTGAATCTCACCAACTCCCTTATGGATAAGCGGAATGTTAAAATACATCCAAATTGCCCACCCACCACAAAATATATACATTTATTTATTTATTTATTTATGTGTGTGAAACTAAATTATCACATGTTCATCCTAAATCCTAATAAAAAGGTCAATAAGATGTAACTTTTAGAAGTAAAACAATAGGTGAAAGATTCAATTAGTGTAATATCTATCATATAAAACGAAACTTATTTTGCGACAATTTTTTTTTTCTTTTCTAAAACATCAAATATATATTATTTTAAAAAAAATGGAGGAAGTATTATGTGTACATCTGGAGTGATATTAACAAATTATTTAATAGTCTAAAAAATGGCAAATATTTCATGGTCGAGTACTTGATTTTATAGATGAAGACAATTACATTTTTAAATATTAAAAGACAGTATTACAAAAATAATTTGTATAAATATAAAATCTCTCATATGATAATTAACAATAATACGTACCTTCTCATGGTGGCCTTTCTAAGTATTATAGAGTTGTCTTCTAGAATTGTATTGTTGCCAACAGCAGTATTAATAGTCCTAATCCTCCCATTCATAATTACTTAATTAAATTAAGTGTTTGGTGTGCTTATCTGGAGTTTATATAATTATTACATGACGATGGGGGTCAAAACTGTCATGGAAATTAATTTAAACTTCATATAATAATAAAAAGAAAGAAAATTCAACTGCAAAAGTCCACATGGTTAAAAAAACTAATCAAGAAAAGGGAATAAAGAAATTAGAAAGATAATATTGTTTTGAAAAAGACAATTTTTAAAAAATAAATTATTTTTTAAAAAAATAAAAGGGAAAATTTGAAGTTGTAAGTCTACTCTGAATGGATTAAAGAATAGTTTTGGTTGTAGGGTTACTTGACGTGTTTGAGAGTACCATTAACTGGAGATGGTTTCTAAACTCAAACGGTCTGAATTTTCAAATTAATATTCATATAATTTGTAACAACCTTAATAATGTAATGCTTAGAATTATCATAATACTATAATAATACTTAAAAATTAAAATGTCCATACTTTACAGTTCCTTTAGGTCCTCCGAAGAGCACATGTCAACATTCAAGCATATACATTTTAAATATTTTTATATTTAGATACATATAAATATATTTATATTTATATATATAAATTTTTTAGCTATGTTCACGATAGATTGCACACACTTCAATCTTCCGCTTATCTAGAAAGTTGTTGGTGAGATTTAAAATCAAAACCTATGATTTAGGCGTTCATCACCCCACCCACTAAAGTGTCCCCAAATTGACTTATTTACTATATATATAGAGGAATGATAGTATGTGCTACGGAGCATACACTAACAAATGCTCCAGTTAAGTTTTTAACGGTCAAAGTTAACGATTAGTTGTTAAGAAAAAATAAATTCTTCTATAAAAAATTATTTTTCAAATAACTTTTATAAACTAAACCCTAAGAGTACTTAATTAAATTTTAATTAATTATTTTAAAAAAATAAGATAGTTGACCGTTAACTTTGACGGTTAGAAAACTTAACTGGAGCACTCGTTAGTGTATGTTTCGTAGCACTCATTAACATTTATATATATATATATATGAAATTGTTTTCAAAAACCTTTCTAAATTAAAAGGAATTGTAAAGTTAAAGTTGATTTTTAAATTTTTACAGAAGTCTTTAATTTTTTTAACTACTTTTGGAATAAATACTTAATGTAAAAGATAAATTACACTCCCTTGATCGCTATTTATAAGTCTCTAGTCGTCATTTCGTCAAAATTAAATGGTATTTAAAAAAGAAATTGAAGAGAGTCTGCCTTTTAACCATTACATGCAACGAGCCAATCTCTGCACTTAGCAGGAATCGAACTCACATCCTATATACAGAGGCGTGGTTGGCACTATACCGATCCTTACCAAATTTACCACTAAACTATATCCTAAAGGCCAACCTTTTTATTTTAATTATATATTTGTTGGTCTTCTATTCTTCTTTTTATTTATTTCCGGTTAGTCCATCAAAATGTCTCGTCTCGTTTATTTATTATTTCCTATAAATTCATTGTTGGGAAGAAAACAAAACGATTGGTGAAATTATATATTCAATTTATTTAAACTTAAATATCTCTAATTTTAATTTTATTCTTAAAAAAATGGAATGATCATTTAATTTGAAATAAAAAGATTTACTAACTACCATTTTCAAGTTACGAGATTGATTTACTTCTTTGTAAATCATGGTTCTAAAACTTATTTACAAGAAAAATAAAATCCATTTTTAATTTTTATGTGCAATTAAATGTTTCAATTATATATAGAGAGAGTACTATTAATTCAAATATACTACTTCAAATACTTCAATTATAGTTACTCTTTCTATTGGATTGAATATTTAGATATTTATTTTGAGTTGTTCTGAATTAAATATTTTATTTTATAAATTAGGTAATTTTTTAATGAGAAATTGACATTTACAATATTAAAATGAATTATGTCAATTTTTAAAAAAAAAAAAAAAAATTGTGCATGCAATTCTCGATGGGGGTGAATATTATTTATAAAATTAAAGGATAATGATTAATTTGGTGAACTTAAATTCAACTAAAAACTTGTCCTCAAAGATTGAGGAAAAAAAATATTTTAATCATATGCTCCCAACAAGAGAAGACTCCAAAGTCCAACCTCAGTTTTCATGCAGTCTTGGGCCCATTAATTAACGGTGTTAACCTAATTCGCCGGCTCTAGCATGTGTTAGGCGACTAATTAATGCTACTCTACTAAAGTTTAATTTTTACTAGAATCTCATCAAATTAAAAAATGCCTTTAAAATCTCAATGATTTATTGTAAATACATACGTGTCAACTTCTTTTCATTGCAGACTACTTGATCTGAGAAGATTTACAAGATAAAAGATATAATTGTATTCCCTCTATCCATAATTAAATGTCTCATTTTGATTTACACATATATTTAAAAAAAGTTTGACTTTTAACGTTAGATGTCATTTTTCTTAATAAAAGTTTAACTAAATTAAGAAATGAGATATTTAATTTCAGATAACTCAAAATAAAAAAAAAATGGGACATTCAATTCCGAACAGAAGGAGTACATATTTAGAAATTGTGGAGTTACTTCTGCTTATTTTTATTAAACCACTAAAATTCAACCTCTCTCTATTAGCTTAAATTTTCAGAAAAAATAAAATGTTGGCATATTATTAAAGTGAAGATCATGTATTCAACTCCTAATCCCCGCTCATTATTGTATTATTATTCACAAGAAATCAACCATCTAATTAGGAACAACAGATTAAGATTTAATGCATAATTTTAATCATAATAATAGAATTCTAACTTGTGTTAACTAAAGTATTATTGCACTTACATGTGAGGCAATCTCCTCTTTCTCTTTTCTCCACTCTCAATGATCTTATACATTCTTGACCTTTCATCTTCTGATAATTGCAAATATTTATCTTATTAATTTTTGAATTATGTGAATCCAAGTCAACCTAGAATTAAATTATATGAGCTCTAAAGTTTGCTAGCCAAATTTAATATTTATATGATATAATTTTATTCAAATTATAAATAATTATATAAATATATTTCATAATAATAAATATATTTTAAAAATGATATCTTTAAATATTTTAAAAAATTAAAAATTATTTCTTTTTTTAAAAAAAAGGTTAGGGAGAATCAAGTCGGGCTCACAATATGTTAAGCTCAATTTTTCTGTCAAGCTCAGCTCCATTAAATTGCACCCCTTAATCCTACATCTTACTCACAATTTAAAAATTTAAGATCTAAACACATATTTCACTTGATAATAGAAAACGTACAAACAACGGTTATAGATGCAAAAATAAAATTACTTTATTCCAAATTTCTGTCAATCACAACTCAAATTATTCAGTTTCCCTTTTTCTCATAACGGAGACCAAAGCAGTACTCTTTTATAAATAAATATATAAAAGAAAAAAAATTGTCAACTTCTTTTACTTTCTTTTTTAAACTACTATCACTCAAGTCAAACCATCTAAGTCAACTCAATGGTTCTGAAATTCTATACTACAGAAAACTGGCAGCAGAAGTCAACTTTAACACTGCGGTGGGAAAATAATTGAAAAAAATATAAATTGTTATAAAAATCTCAGAACTTCAAGAAATTGTGCCTATATACTAATGCAGGTTCTTAGTAGACCAGGTCTGATGGCTATGAAGATTGGTAATCAATTGTGGTTCAGCTTCATGGACATAAACTAGTAATTGTTTTGCAAGCTCATTTTCAATAGGTTCCAGATCTTTTGTATGCAATAGGCTGACCAAGATATTTTGCACACTAGAATATTTTAGTCAATTATCATCAGAAGTCAAAAACACCGACACCATGTTTCATCATCAACCAATTCCGGCAGTATTAGCAGGAATAGTCAAAATGAAGAATGCATTGAGCAGAAAGGCTTAGTACAAAAACAAGGCTTGCGCATTTAGTGTGAAAGAGAAATATTCAAAGATGACAATGAATAAGAGGATTCTATGAAGGGTCTCTGAAGTGGGAATATAATGTAGAAGGGTGGTTTACAAACAAATCCCCCAACCCAAATCATCAAAAAAGGATCTTATTGTAAATGCATGCACCAATCAAAACCAAGAAAGTAAAGCTACAAGGTTTCAGTTACATATGAAATTCCCCAGTTACTACATATCAAATTCCTCAGTTTTTACATATAAAAACATGGCAGATAAATATACTTCCAAGGTCAGTTCAGCTTACAAGAACAAACAGTGGTTTGTCTGCCAACCGATCCCGACCCTGCAGTCAAATAAAAAACAAGCAATAAGAAAAATATCAGAAACTTTTTATTTTTTTCATATGATCAAACAATGTATGTTTCGCCATGATATGCCATTGTTTTTCAAAGTTTATTCAAACTTTGGATCAAAGCTCGTGTAAATGTCAGCAGCAGGATTTCCTTAGTCACAAGGCATAACTGCCCTAGAAGGGAAGATATTTATTGTTCACATTTATTTTTATACATTAAAATTAAAGATCATGTTTTAGCTTGAAACAAGAATTAAGAAACCATTTGACTATACACACAAATTACCACCCTATCCTTATTAATTAAGGAGTTTAGAGGGGGAATAAAACTCTGTTAAATTAAGAAGATTTACTGGAGAAGTTTATGTGAAAAATATGGTTAATTACATTTATAGACCAAGAAATTGGACCTCACGCTTGCCTTGTCCCAAAAAAAAAGTAGGCACCTTGTCCCCAATAGGCTAGCTGTCAAACTGAAGTTTTGTACATTGACTCAGTTACCCTTACAGATTACTTAACTCCTTTGGAGTGAGAAAGGACTACTTGGTCCATCCTAATAATTCTTTTATGCCGAAAGAAAATAGGTAGTCCCATATGGAAATTAATTAATTTGATGTGTCAAAAAGAATAAATCTTAATCCCAGATGCTTTAAGTAGGAATGTAAAAGGATAATTTAGGAAATTTTTAAAGTCTAATCTATTAAAAAAAGAGTGTTCTTTTTAATTGGGGGTAGTGAACAGAGAGTTTCTATTTTCTCACTGCAACAGACAAGTGTGACAATCAACTTCTACATCAAGGATGATAAATGCAGTTAACCCTGAAAAATATGTCAGAAAATGTCAAGGGATTATGCCTAATTAGCTGGACAGTTATGGATCATTTATGTCTTGCTTAATTAGCTGGACAGTTACTGGTCATTTATGTCTAGCTTAATTAGCTGGACAGTTACTGGTCATTTATGTCTTGCTTAATTAGCTGGACAGTTATATCTTTGTAATTATTCTGCTATTTCTTAAATAGGATTCTAGCTGTAGGTGATTGTATATATTTGTATATGGATTAGCTTTTTCAAGGGCTAAAGATCAGCTCTATATAGTAGTTTAACTATTTTATAGGAGTAAGATTAGCATGTATTATTCCTATATAATGAAGGTTTCTCCTCCAAGAGATGGACAACTTTTCTGCTCAAAGAAATCTAAGTTAACAGAAAATAGACATTCAATTGGAAAATTCAGAAAGAAAATAAAAAATGTGACAAGTTAGTCCCACACAGATGGATTATAAAGCTATACACTGTCCAACTCTTTTTGAATAATTACCGATTGGAAATTAGGAATAGGAAAGCAGAAGTTTATACCCAAAAAACAAATAAATTAAATTTAAGATAAAACAACAAAATAGCACCTTGAGTTCTGGCAATTCAATAACACATGCACATTCAACAACTTCAACCCCAACACGCTCTGCAGGGAAAACAAACAATGTGAGAACATCAAAAGTTTTCAAAGCCTAGAAGAATTAGATCTACAAGATTGGAAAAGGGGAGGGGGGGGGGGGGGTGTATCCAATTTGAGTTTTGGGACTGGTGGATTTGAGTGGCAGTAGGGGCAGGGCTGGGAGCATAACTGTCATTATCACCTGATGGATCTTAAGGTATTATTCCAAGTTTCCAACTAATGTGGATATAAAATCACAGTGGTTAAAAATGGGTCAAGAAGAAAATTGAAAGCAAGTACTGCACATTATAGACTATTTTCAGAAAATTTGATAAAAATTCGAAGAAAATGAACATACCGAGTAGCCTGATTGCAGCACTTAAGGTCCCTCCAGTTGCAATGAGATCATCAACAACCAAAGCACGTTCTCCAGCTTGTACAGCCCCTACATGCATCTCCATTTTGTCTGTTCCATATTCCAAGGAGTATTCTTCCGAAATAACCTCCCCTGAAAGGACAACCATATTGCTCTGAGCAGCACTAACTTAAAGGCTAATTCAAGAAAATCAATAAAACCACTGTGGATGCATAAGAAGTCAACCAGGAATGACTAACATCTGGAACTTGGGAGGAAACACAGGGAGACATTGAAGGAAAGCTAAAAGGTTCAAAACCTCTCCTTTTCTTTTATCAGTTTGATATGAAGAAATTAGTGAGATTAATAAGTTTTGGTGCATAGAATTATAAGACACTGTCAACATTCAGCCAATCCAGTAAGCATGCGAGCCAAACAAATATCGAATTCATACATGGTTCCAGAAGGAAGATCTATAAAGAACAGTCGCAATAGAGAGAAAAGTTTGATGTTTATTTGACTATGCAATTTGACTAAAATGTAATAACAGAATGATACAACAAACTTGTACAGACAATTTCAATATGCCAAACATCTGAGCCATGAAGAGCAATCTTGATCACTTTGTGGTGATATTTTGATGTTGGCATCACATTTTACAAATGAAGAGAAATTTGCAGCCAAAATGATCTAAGTGTTAGCTTCTTAAATTCTTTCCCTTTTTCCAGGAAGAGTAGTATCAAGGTAAGTTAAGAGTAATCTGACTAGTTAACGAGACTTCTAATAGAAAAGACAACAAATTTGGGGATGGGGAAGAGATTCAGAAACCTAAAATTAACAGTAGTAGATAGAAGGACATTTAAAAGTACTAAATTAATAATGGTCGCTATATAAATGTAGGAACCAGCAATATTTTCCAGAGCGAGTCTAAGAGTAGATTTTCCAAGACCTACATTACTTCATACTCCCTCCCACTCCAGCCCTCCACCTAAGAGAGAAAAAACATAAAAAAAATAAAACACAAAAAAAAACCTACTCTGGGACAACACAAAGGCAAAGTCTAGTGTTACATAAGTGACTTTAATAAGCTACGAAATATGTTATATTTCCAGCAAATCAAGGAAGGTTTGTAAGAAGTATCAATGAATAGACACACCAGGTGAACCTACACCAAAACTATTTCAACATGAATTTGTACAAGATCAGAAAGGAAACATAAAAGCATAGAGTTTGGGAAAAGCACCGGGTACCAAGACAGGAAGAAGTAAAAACTACGCTGAAAGCCTCCTAGTACAATTCAGTGATGAATATTTGAAAAATTGAAGTAATTCAATATTCTGAACTTTCTTTTGCTTCTTTCCTCCTTCCTTTGAGGTAGCATTTAGCTTTTTGAAGAGAATATCAATTCAAGGTCAAATAGGATAAGTAGTAAAGAAAGAGTTGTAAGAAATAGATGTCTTTCACGTCTGTCTATACAAAGCTGGAAAGGGTAGCATCATAATATAAGCCAAGACAAGTAGACAACTAAATGTTGACAAATTAAATAACTCTAGCAATTCTGTAATTGATATATTTGTGTATAGGAATCCATAATATAAGCCAAGCAACTAAATGTAGACAAATTAAATCACTCTAGTAATTGTTATATTTGTGTATAAAAATCTAATAGCTCAGAGTAATTAAGCATATCATTCCATCTATTTAGATTCAAAAGTGAAAAAGATTCATGATGTCCATATGGATTTCTTCTTCCTCCCTTTCTATATTAACAGCCAGTTTGGGAGTTTTATAGGTAAGAGAAATATTAAGGTATGAGAGAAGAGAAGAGAAAAGAAGGGGAGATGATTTACATTTAAATTTATTTAATAGTCTTATGAAAGAATAGAAAAGAATGCAGTCTTTTATGTTTGGGGAATGGAAAAAGAAAAGAAGGGAAGACCCTTTTTTAGAACTCATTTTATAAATATAACCTTCCCTGTATGATTTACTTTTATTTAAAATATATTTATGTTATGGGTAAAATAGTCATTTCCAAAAATTAAAAAAATATCCTCTTCATTTCCTTCCACTTTTGGAGAGAAGCCATTTTCGTTCTAAGAAGGGCTTTCCATCCCTTCGCTTCTCTTCTTTTCTTTCCACTTAACACTCCCAAAACACAGCAAATTTGGTTTCCCTTCTTTTCTCCCCAAATCTTTCAATCTAAGGTAGCTGAGGGTAGTTTGGGAGAGATGATTTTGGAGACAAAAGAAGGAATTTGAAAAGAAAGGAAACAAATAAGTTTTTTTTGGGAGTCTTATTAAGAAAGAAAATAAGAGAAAGGGAGAAATGAGGAGCCCCTCCTAGAGTGGAGGTGGATTCTCTAAAAAAGTGGAGAGAAATAGGAGGAAGGTTTTAAACCTTTATTCCCTCCGTTTTGTTTTAAAAGTCGTTTAAAGTTTTGAAACATAAAACAAGGAAATGATTGTTTCACTAATTAATATTTTTCTCGGATTAAAATACCCATTATAATAAATAATGCTTATATAAATTCAATCTAATATTTAATGTGATTAGAAGGGTAAGATTGGAAAAATTTTATTAAATCCTCCTCGGGAAGTAGAAAAAGACTAAACATGCTTCTTGGAAATACAAAGTGACTTTCTATTTTGAGATAAAAAAAATTTCTCTAAAACGACTTTAAAAAGAAAATAGAAGGAGTGAGTTTTTTTTTTTTTTTTGAAAGGGCTATTCAACCCATAATATAAATATATTTAAAAAAGATTAAGGTATGCAAAAAACTACTTTCTTTTCTGTTCTTCTAAACTCTCAAACAAATTCAATTGTAAATCATCTCCCTTTCTTTTCTCTTCTTTTCTCCATAACTTATATTTTCTCATCTTTTTCTCTTCTCTTCGAAACTCTCAAACTAGCTGTTATTTCATTTAAAGCAATGAGAGTGCAAAGCTTAAGTCCTGACTACTGCTAGCAGAACTTAAAGAATTTCAAGGATCCAGAATCTTTTGAATAGAATCAGAATCACCTTCACTAAACCAAGTTAGAAGGTAAAGTACATAGAAAATTTACCAGGCAACTTCTTGGGCTTTCTAAATGGAACAAACTTCGCCCCAATAGCCAGAGCAATAGGAGGTCCAAATATAAAACCTCTTGCTTCAATACCTGCATTATGTTACAATTGTGAGACATTTTATTGGGAATTGAACCAAGGAGGTATAGAAATAAACGGTATAAAGGGAGTAAGGATAGAGAAGAAAACCTTTTTGATAACTTTAAAAGACATTTGATTTCGGAATTTAGTTAAAATACATATTTTGCTAAAGAGCCCGAGGGAAAGAATTTGACAGATATCAAACACACCTGAGATGATAACTGATAAATAAGTTTAAAGTATCTATATGGCAAAATCTTCAACTTACTACTGTCTTCTATGTCTCCTATTCTTGGTTGTCCACATGGCTACATATGTAAGCAAGAAAGTCAATTTTGAATGAATAATAGTTGACACAACTTCAACCTCTAAGCAGTACTCCGTACCATATGAGTACTAATAAAATTTTGGAATATATTCCCACCTCAGCATTATGTTCAAATAGACTACATTCTAAATCTTTATCGACTATAACAAAAAATGAAAATGAAAGGCATCTTTAACCACATTACGGTTGCATCCCTTCTCAACTGTTCTTTAGCCGAGAATGTGTAAAGCAACAAGCTTATGCACACCTGTTCGGAGTCGCATAAAATTTCTGAATCCTACTTCTAAAACTGATACTTCTGGCAAAACTATGAACCACATTAGTAAACAACTAAACTAGAAGAATTCCACTCAGAATAACTGCAAAAAAAAAATGAGATCTGTAAACACCAACAAGTAAATAAAATTGAGCAATGGTTTCACCTGCAACAACATTAATATTCTGGTCCCTGTATCTCTCGACAAACAAATCGATGGTATCCTTAAATGCCTGCGGATCAAGTAACAACGTAGTTATGTCCTGAAACATAATCCCGGGTTTAGGGAAGTCCGGTATGACCCGAATGGCAGATGCAATCCGCGGGATGCGATCATCTACGGAGCGGTTTCGGTGATGATCATCAGCTACAGCAGCAGCAGAGGAAGCCATGAATATGGATGGAGTCCCTTGATCTTTCCCTGCCGCGGCTGCCGGAAACGACCCCCTCTGTTCTCGGCTTTGGGTTCGTCTTGCGGAGCTCGTGGTCCTGGAAATGAAAATGTTAGGTAAATGTACACTGACCGAATTGCCACCGTGAAAATATCTGAGTGTATTTTGTTGGGCGATTTTGGCCTTGGTCGTAGAACGTGGGGCGGAAGATCTGAGGACTGTGTTCATTTCTGCCAGAGGACGATTTTCTGGGCATTTAATATGGAGTAAGAGTGAGGGTAAGATGGGGATAATGAAGTTTGGGGCTAGTTACTCCGACCAGACGTGGGGGCAGAGGTAGGCGTTGGCTGGCAGCCTTTTTGTTTGGGTTAAATTAAACTAAATGTACTAAAACTAAAAGGTGGCTGCATATTAATATTAGTCCATGGCCCCATTTGTCTATATGCCTGCGAAGGCTGATATGTTGCTGAACCTTGAGTGGGAGTTTCGGATTGGACTTTCTTGATCATTCAAATTGGATTTTCGAGTTGAAGTGTTCCGGTATAGAAAATTGTTAAAAGGTATTGGGATTAGTTTCCGAGAAATATCATAAAATAGAAAAATCATAATAGAAGTAAAAATAGCTTGTATCGTTAAGTAGTTGATATTTATTCTATATATATAGGGAAAGGATTATGTGAATTAGTCCTTCATTTTCAATGTGGGATAAATAATCAACGATGATATTGTGATAAACAGTAACAGTATGCGATATTGTATCAAGTTATTTTGAATTTAGATTTCTCTTTTGTTTTTACACATCTATATTCGTGTAATATATCAAATCAAAGCTCTCATTTAATAAAATAACATTAATACTTGAATTGTCATTAATCGTCAAGTTATTATAGTAGAAGTTGTGATCAAATTTACTGTGTAAGATGTATTCTATATATTGAATTTGGATTTCTCTTTTATTATTACATATCTATATTCGTATAATATATCAAATCAAAGCTCTCATTTAATAGTTAACACTTAAATTTTCATTAGTCATCAAATTATTATAATAGAAAATGCGATCAAATTTATTGTGTAAGATGTATTCTATATCATAATCACAGTTTAGTAGGTATAGTGGACAGATTTTAAAGGAAAAATAATTTTAAACGATAAAAGAAATTTATTGTTAATCTCCAAAGTTAAGAATGTTAGAGCGAAAGATCTTATTATCAGTCAGGACTAATTTAAGTTTAACTAATAATTTAGAAGGATTACTAGAGGATCAATCGCAATTCAATAACTTTTTGTTGCTTTTGTGACTCGGATTCATGATGTTATGTTTGACATTTTTTATCTTAAATATTATATTTTAGAAATTATAAGATAATAAAATCAAAAATAATTATTTTGTTAATATTTTTAAAAGAATCTCTTAAGTACTTGTGTTTGGTTGAACTTTTATACATGTAATTGGTTTAATAATCATTATTTAACTGTAACAATCACTTTGGATTTATTACTTGAGAAGTAAAAAAAAAAAGTTATGTTTTCTTGACTAATCGACTCAATCCAAAAGGAAGATATTGACGAGGTTCAACTTAAGATATTCCATCTCCACTTTCACTGCTTCCAGTCCTTTCTAATCTTAGATATAGTGTGCAATTACTTTGTTAAAAAAAAAAAGATTTTGGGTTAAATAGGAATAGTGAGACGATGAGTTGATGTAAAGCAAGGGGGAGTCGAAAAGATGATGAATGGAAATGATGGTTTGAGGAGACAAGAGTGTGGAAAGAATAATGATCTTAGATATCGCTATGATGGTTGATCATTTGATGGATTATTTCCTCTTATCTATGGCTTAGACTGTTCTTTAGCTGCATGTTTCATACCTGAGTTTTCTTTTTCTTTTTCTTTTTTTTTCCTGGTTGGGGAGGTGGAGAGGAGTGTGACATCTTGCCTATCTGGTCATGGCTGCTGGAAATATATTAAGTTAAATATATATTAAAAATGAAAAATAAGAAAAATTTTTAAAAAATTCAATTAATTAAATTCATTACGATTTATTATAGTTATTTTCAAATTATATCATATGTTATATTTTTAATTTTTATTCGTTATATTCTATAATGATATTTATAAACTATTCTGTTCGTATAAATAAGTTCAATGAAGTTTTTTAAAATAGTAATTTAAATGAATATTTTTTGCACTGAGAAATATTATTATGACTTTAAATAATCTTTCAGTTTAAAATATAATCAAAAATAAAAAAGTAACTTAAAAAAATTTAATGTCTCATCAACCATCCGTTTAAATTATCATATTTTTAAACATTCAAACATCAAAAAAAAAAACCTCTATATTATTATGAGTAGTTTTTGTTATAATCAAAAGCTAATTTTTCAAGTCTTCTATTTATATACAATACTTTTAAAAAAATATGACAATTTCAATTAATGAATATTTAATTAAATAAATTTGTATTGGTCTACCTAATTTTAAAATTTATTTAATTTAAACCTGTGAATCATGACCATTATTAAAAATTATAACCCTTGATTTATGATTGATTTCTAAATGATAATGTATGTAAATTCTATGCTTTTCTTTGAAATATTTAAAAGTATTATTTAATCATTTATCATTTCACTCGTTTATTCTTTTAAATTGAATTAATTAAATGCCTTTTGAATTAGAAATATTATCACTATTGTATTGTATAAATAAAAACTTAAGAATGTGAGGAGTTTTAATAACCTTTAACATTTAAGCTATTTCAATGAAGAGATAATTAAAATTTGAATTTATAATTACATATTTATTTAATTAAAAATATTGTTAACATTGTTTTTATATGAAAGGATAATCGAATATGAAGAAGCCTTTTCTAGAAAACAAAAACTAATAATGAATAATAAATGGAAGGATAATTTTTTTTTAGTAAAATAAATGGATAGGAAGATGAATATTCTTTTTTCCTTCTACTTTCAATAAGTAATAATTCAAATAATCCTTAATTTTTTTTATATGCATACGGAGATAAATATAGATACAGATATTAGATTATTTACTTTTTATTAAAGAAAAATTTTGGAAAATTTACTTTAGATTATCTTTGTTATTTATTTTATTTTATTTTACTTTTGAAGAAGATTTAATTATTCTTTTGGGATTGAGTGATATTATCTATGCAGTTGTTATTTAAGAAATTATAACTAATATGTTCAAGATGGTTGCAAGGAGGATTTTTTATTAATAATTATAACCCGTAATTTATTATTGATTTCTAAATTATAATGTATGTAAATTTTTTGCTTCTCTCCTAAATATTTAAAAGTTTTGTTTAATAATTTGTCATTTCACTCAAATAGTTGAATGAAATTTTATTTATTCTTTTAAATTGAATTAATTGAATGTCTTTTGAATTAGAAATATTATCATATTATTGTATTGTATACAAAAATAGTTAAGAATGTGAGGAGTTTTAATAACCTTTAATATTTAAGTTATTTTAGTGAAGAGATAATTAAAATTTGAATTTATAATTACATAATTATTTAATTGAAAATATTGTTGACATTTTTTTATATGAAAGGATAATTAAATATGAAGAGACATTTTCTAGAAAACAAAAACTCACAGTGAATAATAAATGGAAAGATAATTTTTTTAATAAAATAAATGGATAAAAAGATTAATATTTTTTTTCCTTAATCTTTCAAGAAGTAATAATTCAAATAATCCTTTTTTTTTTTAATATATGCATAAGGAGATAGATATAGATACAATATTAGATTGTTTCCTTTTTAAAAAAATTTTTCATATGTATCAAATCAAATAAGTACAAAAAAGAATAATTTGGGAAAAATTACATTGGATTATCTTTGTTATTTATTTTATTTTGTTATACTTTTGAAGAAGATTTAATTATTCTTTCGGAATTGAGTGATATTATCTATACAGTTGTTATTTAAGAAATTATAATTAATATATTCAGGATGGTTGAATGGAGGATTTTTTATTTTATTTTTTTAATATATTTTAAAACAACCTATCATATGGTATGTTTTGTTGCTTCAAAAAAACTCTTTTATGGTAATCAATTAGGATCTTTTTTTTTTTTTTTTAAAATTATTAATTAATGATGGGACACTTGACAGTCAATGAAGTAACCTACCTTACTTTTATATATAATATGGATTATTAATGTTCTTCGTAGATGCCCTTTGAGAACTGGACTTGGACATGATCTAGAAGAGGATAAAGCTAACCATATTAAAAAATAATATTCTTTTCATTTAGAATTGGATATTTCAGTTTGACTTGTATATATTTTAATAAAAAAGTTTGACTTAATTCATTCACTCATTACGTTGTCAAATTTCTTAATAAATTCTTTTACTAGTGTAGAAAATGAGACGTTTAATTCCAAACAACTTTTAACTACTAAATCAAGTTATACCAACAAAAAAAACTAACATTTAGGGAGTTTATGTCTCTCATTATTAACTATGTACTTCCTCTGTCTAGATCTTAATGTCTCTACTTCTGCTTAAAGATATTTAAAATTGAATATTTTATTTATAAAAATATTAGGTTTTTAAAATTCAACTAACCACCTACTTAAATTAAATTCACCAATTGAATGTCCCTCTAATAATTATATCAATGAGGGGAATGATAATTTTAATAAAATCAAATGCACTCTTTAGTCTTTGATCGAGTCAAAAAAGAACATTCAGCTTGGATCTTTTTTTTTAATAAAAAAAATCACTTAATTTTTTATCACATGAAATGAGTCCTTCAACCTCTGAACAAAGAGAATAATTTAAAAAATCACTTAATTTTCAAAGGCTTTATCTATGTGAAAAGTTTACTTGTAATTGTTAATTTAGTACTCCTTCCATCACTATATATAGGTCATTTGTAGGTATTTTGTCAAAATTAAGGTCATATCCCCCTCCTTAAAATACTCTTATTTATATATTCTACTCACATTAATAATAGTAAATAAGGAAAAAAGATATAAGAATAATATGATAGAAAAACCAATAAAATATCAAAAAATTAAAATAGTGATTTATAATTAATGATAAAAAATTAATTTCAAGTTTTACAAATAGGGACAAGAACTAGAGGTTCAAGTTAGAAATGTAGACAAGAGGAGAATCTCTTTTTGAAAGAATTGCCAAAAATTTTCTTACATCCAATATAGGATTTGTGGCAAATCCATCCAAAAATCAGGTGAAAATAATTAGCCATTGTTGGCTCAGACCGAAAATAACCGCTACCATAATTAGCCCATTAACCATGTTATTGGGCTACCATATTTCGGCCATTGATTGAGATATAAAAGCACAAAGCCCGCTTAGTCGTATCACTCTGACTAAATTGGGAAAAAAGTGATATATTTGGTGACCATATTATTAGTTAACTCCTTTCGAAAGCACCAACTCAGATTTTGTTGGAAGGAACCACTGGACCCTGTTTTTTTAAAAAAATATTAAAATTTTAGAAATCCCCGATATAAAATTAGACTCGTGCATAAACTCTTTATTATATATTAAGTTGAGTTACTAACCTTCAAGGATGTGAGTGAGTGGTTCAAAGACGAAACCTGCATAAAGTAGGTTGTCAATTTTACTTATCTTGCTACAAACCTTAATCTCGATAAATTGGATGAAATAGTCAAGATGTGTAAGAACTATTCTATACATCACTTTAAAAACAAAAAAAGGAAAAATGTCAAGTTACCTCTAACAT
>JAOXNR010000031.1:7584395-7603630 GCA_028571225.1 Parsonsia alboflavescens
TTTTAAACCCCCCCCCCCCCCCCCCACTTGCGGAGTTCTTCAAGACAAAAAATAGAGATCCGTGTGGCGTTAGAAATTTTGGTAAGTCAAATGAGATCAGTTCTATAACTCCGGTGTCAGGCGTTTCTGCTGCAATATATGCACTCTCAGGCTACAATCCTTAACCTAATGGCAACATGCACATTTTATATCAGCTTCATTAAGGATTTGGACAAGTCCAGAACAGTTTCAATTAGATTTTACCTCCATTGCTGTAAACTTCGACATCAGATCTTTGCATTCTGAAAGCAATCCAGACTCATTTGTTGCCATACTTGCTAGTTCACTGATAAACGTATTCACATGTTCAACCTACAGACCAAAAAAAATAATATTACTAATTGCTAATAGATTAATCCAATAAATATTTGATTGCAAATTCCGTTATTCAAGCAGGAAGATTGTGCAGGAGGAGAAGAATGAGATGGAGAAGTAGAAGGGGAAAGGCAAGTAGGGGAACTTTCAGAGATGCTCCAGGGCAAGTGGGGAGGGTAGAGAAATTCTAGAGGCATCATTATATACAATAAGAAACAGCCTTACGGATCAAATGATTTGTTTCCAAATCACAAACAAAAACGCATATGTTACAATATAAGAAAGAAAGTTCTAGTTCCAACAACTGTTGGAGATGAGTGGCATAAATTAACAGAAGGCCTGCTCTAGCTGATTTATATTTACATACATCTGAGTTTTTAGGAAACACATAGAACATTACCAAGATCAGAGGCATGTCATTTTTTTAGGATAGTGATATTCTAAGTATAAGTCCTGTTTTTCGTATCAATATCCCTAATATTAAAGTACCAGAAAAGAGCCTTATCCTAGCCACCTAAAGGATGATGTTTGACTTTGTGGATAAAGGACAAAAAGAATGCCTACTGGTAAGATTGAAGAAGACGTGATAACTTGCTAATATGGGAGGAATTATACATTTATTTTTATATCTATAGAGGCTCAACTAGGTCGGATGAAGGAATGCTGTGTCTTGCAACTGTAACCTTTAAAGCCTTTTCCAGGCAACTATGATAATTCAGAAAACTGTGAGAGATCAGAGAGAATTGAGGAAGTGGGTGGGGGAGGAAGTTATGAAGCTCAGACTTTTATCAAAATTAAATATATAATAGAAAAGAAGAAACAATAAACAAATGTATGATCATATATATATATGAAGGCTTACATAGTATGCAGCTCTAGTTTACTTTGTCATGTTGTACAACCTAAAACTTACACCACCTCTTAAAGTAGAATCAAAACATCATTTTCAGTTTGGACAGTCAACTAGTTATGTCTTCCATTCAATTTAAATGCAGGTTAAAAAACAGCTTTTGCTACTCATTTAACCTTTAAATTTGAAACTAAACACTGACATGTTATTCATATTTGTTTTCTTCTTTTTAGGAAAGCTAAACACACATGCACATATACGTAAGCACACTATATATGTATGCATGTATACCATTATACAATGATAGACTTCCCAAATCAACTTTGCATTTCAGGATTTGCACACTTCAGTTCAGTGTCGGCATTTTCAACTAATGCTATAGTGTCTTTCTTCTCTCTCTTCTTCATCTAATCTCTTTCTCTCAATGGATTTGTTTTTCCTTATTGGCCCTACACAATTTGCAACTGCTAGGCACAACATTGACGGGATGAGGACAGAAATAAAACTAGCATGATTGGTGGTTGCTAAAAGATATAGAAGATATTGCATTTGCAACAACACAGACCACATTTTTGTTTCCTTTTTAATGTAATTGGCCTTTACAAGAGATCATAACATATAAGTAACCATCGCAGTGCATATTTCAATTTTCAGTTGATAAAATAATCACCTTTGTCAGCAAAGAACATATTGAGGATGCCATTGTTTGCATCACATCAACTGCTGAACAAATAGCATTTTTCACTTCCTGAATGTCTGCCTGCAATTTGAAATGACAAAAAATCAGATGAGGTTAAATCATCTAAATGCCAAACTGAACAAAATGAGATCAACTATAACTCATCGGATAGCAAAATGAATACCCGGGCACTGCCAACAACTGGTAAGCGGATAATGCTGGCTTCCAAAGCTTCAGTAGCCCCTAACAAAGAACTACAGTGATCTCTCTCAATAAAATCCCAATTCTCCAAAGAAGGAACCTGAATTCAATGGATACATCATGTGCAAAAGGATGTTTGAATGGCCACATTTCAAGTTTAAATGCCCCCACAAAGGCATGGAAGAAAGCGACAGAAAAGGGAAGGAAATTATATAAAGCATGCAGAATTCTATATAGGCCAAAATTTATTATCTCAACAGTATTTAAGGTTTGAAAAAATGCTGCAAACGATTGCAATTTTCAAGAAAGCATTGCTAATCCCCTACTTTAAACGCATATTATGAGTATTATAATAAAAGGTTTTTTTTATTTTTTTAAATGGTGGAGGTTCTTAAGAGAAAATTCTGAAGTATTGTGTATACCCATAAACAGATATCAATTACCAAAGGAGTTCAAGTTTTTGGGAATTGTAAAAAAACAGTTGAAAGAGATCAGTCTTACTTGTCTGTTTAATATGGAACATAGCTTCAAATTATGGTTTAACTGTTGCAGCTCCATTCTCTTTGATTTAACTGAATGTCGCAATTTTGAGGTGACCACCCATGCATTATAGAGACTTCTCTGATCAAATTAATCAACAAAAAATCATTCAGAAGAATAATAGAATCAAATTTCTTATTGAGGGAGCATATTATTAGATTCCTTAAAATGCAACAAAAATTTTTGTCACTAGATGCATCACATCGTGATTCCAGCCCTATCGCTCTATTGCACCAGAACATCTAAGAGGTAAACAACAATGCCTGTGACCAAGAAATAGCAGATTCAGCGAGTTGAAGTGCTGTATATATTCCTAAATGATCATAATGAAAATGCCATAAACAGATATCAGGGGCCACAGGTACTAAAGTTTTATAGTATTTAAAAAAACAGTTGTAGTAGATCAGTCTTACTTGTCTCTTACTGGCAATGATTCTACTAAATAAATTTTAATGATACATCTGAATTAGTTATTAAAATAAGTATCGAAACAGTCCCACAACCTTCATCCATCTCACAAACCCAAATTAACCAGAACGGTCCACACAAAGCAAAACAGTTACTATTGTCATAGGAAGAAAGATTCAAGAAATTCTGTTTTTCTTATCACAGCATTTATTTTCTGTCCACATAATCTCAAATTACAAAGAATTCCAATAGCAGGATACCTTTTATATGAAAAAATTATCAAATTTGACTTGCCTCAAGTTTCTGTTCTTGATGCCACGACCATGCTTCTCATTATACTCTGACCTCTATTGCTTATAATTTGTGAATTATTTTGTTGGAAAAGAATCTCCTATTGAAGATTCTTCTTCATGTAGCCATCGAGAATGCAACTCATTCATACCGATGCTAAAAGGTTTTTTTACATGGTAATCTCATGAAATCATGGAAATGCAGTCCTCCATTTAAAGTGAGTGTTACAAAATATCTTAAATAACCACCATCTATTGGTGTGCCTCTACGTCATTGGAATTCCATATCCTTTACAGGATCCCAGACCATGTTATCTACACACAATTTTAACCATTAATAGGATAAAAAATATGAACAACCAATCATCTGCACACCAAAACATAACTTTCCACCATACTACATCACTTTACATTGAAATAACTTTTAAAGTTTTTTTTAAGCAGAACGAAAACTATGGCTCCAAGCTACTTCACTTAAGAACTAAATCCACATTGATATAAACAGGTATGATCACAGGTCATCAGCTTTTCAACTTAAATATTTTCTATTCATTGGAAGTCTGAGAATCAACAAGAGCATGACATTAAAAGGAAAATTAATCTAGGATTTACTATGGAACAATTGAAATTTATTACAGTAACAGGGCAAAAGAATGGACAATCAGAAAAATAATGAATGCATAAGAATATTTCTTTTTAAAGGTATAAGGGCAAATGTAGCTTTACCTCTGCTACCTCAGTCTGAACCATCAGAGAGGCCTCTGCTTGAGCATTCACAAATCTCAACTGCAAGTGGCGATTATACAGCAGCCTCAACTCATGTGCATCAAGAATCCTGTTTTCCCCCATCTTCCCTCTTCTGACATCAGCAGCAAAGCTCAAAATGGATGGGGTGCTACCCACATTATTATTTAACATATTTACTGCACCATTTCTCATTCTAGTCGGACTAGCCATGCCCCTGGCTGGAGAATTGATTGATGAACTGAAAATCTTACTAGGTGATGCTGGCCTCACACTCCCACGAAGTGGAGAGGATAATCCTTTACCACTTGGCAATATCCGAGGTGAGGATACTGGAAAATCATTCAAATACTTTTTCGGACCAATTAACTTTGAAGAACCCATGATTTTTGATCCATTGTTCTTCAGCACAGGTGAACCAGGCTCTGATCCTCTTTGAAGCCTAGTACTAGTCTCTTGCCAAACTCTAGCAGGGACAACAATTCCACGCGTACCTCCTCGCAATTGAGCCACACTCCCAGATTCCTGTAAACTTGTGGTGCTCCCTGAAGACGCACTGTCACTATCGGATGCTGCTAGTTCGAGAGTAGCACAGATAGCAGAATTTGCCCTAGGGCAAACAAGATCAGCTTTCTTTTTGAGCTCAATATTCTTGGAATTTGAATCGAATTTAGTTCCAGTAATATTTATTTTATTATCGTCAATAATAGATTTTTGCATTGCATTAGATACCCCTGCAGATCCACTTTTCCTGGCCTTCTCAGCAACGGCGCCGAAATCTAAGCTCCTCGTCATAAAACTCGAACTACCTGGCCTCAACCTTGGAGGCCATCGATGCTGATCACTCGGTTTTCCAGTTAAATTCTCCCTCTGATCCCTCACTGGCGTCATTTTCCTCCTCTCCGGAGTTTCTTTCCTCACAGAAGCCGAACCACTAGCAACAGGAGCTGGCTTCGCCTTGCTCTTACGCAACGACTCGCCTTGAAACGACACTGACATGCCCCTTGTCGAAGCCACAAGGAGCTTACTAGCATTCGATATATCACCGGACCCAGTTCGAGGAGTCACCGGACGCCGGCGTTCTGCCGACAGAGGCCGCCGATTTGAATTAGGCACCGAAGTCATCGGATTTGTTGGCACTGTCCTTGCCGCCATCGGCGAGGCACACCGCCGAGGCGTCATGGAATTGGAGGAGTTCGAAGAAAACGACGTCGTCGTCGAAGTTGAAGAAGACGATGAAGTCGAGGATGAGAAGTACCGAGAGGCAACCTCCTTTGATTTAAGTCTTCGAGGATTCCCATTCGGACCATTTTCAGCTTCTGAAGGCAACAATGGCGGTCTCTTCGGATTCTGGAAAAGATTATTTCTAAACTTTCCATTACTAACGGAATTAACACCATTTGATGAGAGCTTAGAATTTGGTGTAGACACAGCAATCACCATTGATTTCTACTTTCTTCACATCACTGGATGAAAACTTAAAGCACAACAACAAAAAAAAACCCTAATTCTTCCAGAACTGCACTAAATTCAGCAGGCAAAATCAAAATTAGGAATTTTGCAGTTAATATCCTATTGTTCACCTAAAACCAGTCAATGTATAAGGATGGGCTAGGAGCGGGGGTTTCTGGGGTTAAAGAGAAGACACCGGAAATGTGACCGTTACGAGAAGCCGGCGAAAAATATGCACTGAAGAAAGAGAGAGAAAACGGAAAGTGCGGGCCTATTGGATGACTGACCAGATTTTGGAGCATAACTGTCGAACCACTAGGTGACTGTGTGAGAGAGAAAGTGTTGTTTTCTGCTTCCTTTGATGGTACCCTGGCGCTACGCGGATTGTACCTTAAGTTGACGGGAGAAAATGACTTTAATTTTCTTCATTACGCGCGAGAGTTTTGCTTGCAATTTACTCGCTGAGGTTTAAGCGTGACGTGTTAATAATTATACCCTGATACAATAGTGAACCAAACGGGACGTTTCACTCCGTGATTGTAGTTCGGTGGATTGGAGAGTTGGAGCCCAATTAATCAGTTTTTGGTTGTCGAATGACTCGAAACATTTCCAAACCGACTAGAATAGTGTTTTTTTTATTAAAAAAAAAAAAAGAAAGGAATGAAGAAAGAAAAACTAAAATTTAAAAATTAATGCAGCATAAAACTTTTTTGATCATTTTCTAGAGGAACTTTGTATCATGAAATTGTTTTTTTTTAATTGGTTCTGAAATATAAAAATCAACTAAATTAGTTACAAATACTCTCTTTATCCCGAAATATAAATCGTTTAACGATGTTTTATTTATCTCACGATATAAATCATTTTATAATTATCAATATATTATTATAATTTTTTCCCATTTATATCGTCCCATTGATTTTTTTCATTCATTTATTATAAAGAAAGAGATGTGTAAGTATTAAAGAGAGAAAACAAAGGTATTTTTAACATATCATAACTATATTTAATTTTTCTTAATCCATGCAAAATGATAGCCTAACCCTTATATTATGGAACGGAGATAGTAATTTTATTTTTTTGTTCAGCCTCTTGGACTTTTAGCAATTACGAATAAAATGAAATTGTAAAATAAATTACAAGATGGTTGACAAAGATTAATTTGATTGATAAAAGGAAATCAAGAACTAAAGAAGTAAGAAAATTAAAAATATAATATGCTTATATACTTCTTTCATCCTTAATTATAGATTGCTCAGTGTTCCCTTGTCATTTAGTATATGTTTTTTTTTTTTTTTCACAATTCTTACTCATTAGATTGAATATTGTCTCTCTTGTCCTTCAAAAAGTTAATTTACTAACAATAATAACTTATAATTAGGGACAAGAAAAGTTATTTCAAATGATTTATATTTAATGACGGAGGGTTATTTTTTAAGATTGGACTCTTCTAATGTGTTATAAGGTTAGAGCATTTCTATGTTACACCAATAATTTTGTCTTAAATTAGATTCGAGTCAAATTTGTATTCTTAATCTAAATATAACAATAACTTTTTAATAAGACCTCTATTTTAAATATTACAATTGATTTAGGACAACAATTAAAGAAAAAAATTGTCAAACTTAACAAGGAGAAATTGCATAGAAAATTTATTAACAAGAAAAGAAAATCTCATTTTATTTTTCCAGGAAATAAAATCATGCACTGGTTTGTTTAGTAAAGGTAGGGAAGTTAGGTGGGTGAGGGCAAAAAGGGAAATGTGATACGTGGAACAGGCTGAGTGGATGGAAGAGGAGGTAACGCGTACGCCGGTTGGTTGCTAAGGAACGGTGTGAAAGACAGTGACTTGAGTTGAGAGTGGATTGGAAAAGTTTCCTTTGTGGATCTTTATAGAGACGTTACATTTGATGACAAAGTAGTTTGGATTGTTTTTAATGTCTGTTTAAGGAAAGAAAATATAAAATATTTAGCAGACTGGCAGATTTTATAATACGAAAATATGAAAAAGGTCAAATATTTTTTGGCCGAATGCGACGTGATTGTTATTAAGAGAATGACGAAGCGTGGGTTAATTTAATTACAATACGAGGTAATAAGAAGGATTAGTTAAGTGGATGGTGCTAATAAGAGGAAAATGATTATTAATTAGGTTTATTAAAGTTTAAATTATGTAATTTATCTTTAATCATTTTTTAGATTTGGATTTTTTTTCTTTTGGCTTTTTTTGGTATTATGACAGTTTTCCTTTTCATTTAATTTACGTTTCTTCTCCTTCGTGTAAAAGGATAGGATAATTATTGTGCGCAAGACTTGCTTGTTCTTACTAAGCTTTTTATTAGGAAATTTTGTAGTAATTAACAAACACACATCCTAAATAAATAAATAACTATACCCCTCGAGAAAAAGAAAAAAAAAGGAATTTTTTTTTTTTACATCTAATTAAGTTTGATAATCAACTTTGTGACACCTTATAATTAAAGGTTGTGGGATTTATAGGCATAAATGCTAGAGAAGTAAAGCACAAATCTTTTCAACCGCCGTTAAACTCTTTTATTGTAGAATTTTGCACGTGTATTATTAAGTGCAGTAAATCTAAACCTTATGTTTAAAATACCTTTTGACTTAATTATTTCATTATTTTAAAAAATATTTTTAAAAAAATATAAAGAGAGAAAAATTCAAATAAATGTAAAGTTAAGAAATAATGTAGACTAATAAGTTCTTTTTATTTTTTCTTGTTAGTTTACCATATTACTCTCTCCATCCTTAATTATAAGTCTTATAAACTCACCTATTTTTTCCTTTATTATAAGACATGATTAATAGTTTAATGGATATTTTTTACTTATTTTTTCTAATATTACCCTTGCTTTTTTTGTCTTTGTAAAACTTTTTTCCTCTTTCATTCTTAATGGGGTTTTTTTTTCCTTTGAACAAAGACATTTTGAGAAAAATACATTACCTTAATATTGAAAAAATAACTACAAACAACTCATAATTAGGGATAGGAGTATATTTCTATGTACTTTGAAAGTCCAAACCACTCTTATCATTACTAAATATAAGTCACTAGCTATCATTTTGCAAAAGTTAAGAAAAAAAAATTTTCCTTAAAAAGTTCCCTCTAAAAAAAAAAAAAAAAAATCATCTAAACATAAGTTAAGTATTTCATCAAAGGGGAAATATAGGGGAAAAAAAAAAAACCCCTTCAAATACCTAATTAATTAACAACAATGATTTTATAATTAATGACAAAAAAATTTAAATAAAATTACTTATATTTATTTAGTGAGAGTTTGAGTAGGCTTCCATAAATATTTAGGAAAGATAGAGACTTCGTTGAGAAAGAAAGGAAATCCTTGTCAATGGCTAATCGTGAAAACGAAGAGAGCACAGTCAAAAGTTTGGTAGAATGAAGTTCACCAACTATATAAAATTGTTAATTCCGATCGACCAATAATTAACTTAGTTATAACGAAACAAAGATACACAAATTACCATTAACGTCAAAAGGAATCAATTAATCCAATTTCACTCTACATAATTAAGCTACGACTCCATACTTGATGCTTCTAATCATCGAAAGTGGGAAAAAAAAAAAGAGAATTTTCCTTTGAGTTTTTGGAACTCTTCTTCGATCTCCTCTTTATCTTAACCTAGGAATGCCCATAAGTTGCTGCAATGGTGTATATCCCTAATCCTTCAAAATAGTTTTTAGTTACATTTAATTATTTTTAATTACTCTCCTATCATTATTTATAATTCATTTTAACGGGTTTTTCTTTTATAACTCATCGTTTTTAGTTTATTAGATATTTTATCGATTTTTTTTTATCATATTACTCATGTCTCTATCTCTTTTCTCTAATCACTATTGTTATATTGATTAGAATCACAAATAAAGATATTTTAGGGAAAAATATACATTACCTTAATTTTGAGAAAATGGAGGCCGATAACTCATAAATAGTAATATAGGGAGTAATTCATAAGTAACAAAACAATAATTATCAACTTATATATTTAAAATTTTAACACAAAGAGCCTTAACTTTTTTCCTGAAAAATTAAAAATTTTTATTTTGAAAGAATGGATTACTTATTTAGGAAATTATTTTCATTTTTTTTTATTTTGATGTTCAAATTGTCTATTTAATTAATCTTTTTTAGATTTTATACTATGCATGCATATTGTTATATTTCTCAATTTATTAAATAATTTTTTAATACAAGATTCTCTAGATTATGCATTGTTTACAAATTATTTATGCTTGTACAAAATTTTTAATTTAAAAAATTTATTATTCAGAATAAATTAATATTTTTGAACTTTTCTGAAACTAAAATTGAGAACAAAAATTTCTTTAATGAGGACAATTTTTATTTTATTTTTTTTCTCAAAACTTAATTTTTGAATTAAAAAATATATATATATGGTTTGGATGATGAGAACCACATCCATAAATTACATGGGCATAATACAACAAATTTAGTCACAACAAAAACCAAAAAACCAAAAAAAAAAAGAAGGAAAATTCGAATTTTTATTATGCGGAGAGAAAAATCCGGTTAAAGACACATATTGAAAAATCTGAAGGCACGTGTAAAGTTTCAATACTTGAAGATCTGCTCCAAATGGTCCAATATCCATTTTGGAAGGGACCATTTTTCTCAGGGTTCCTACCTTCTCCTGCACGTAACGCAGTGCAATTGTAAACCCTTTCGCTCTTTAATTAGTTATCGTCAAATAAAAAAAATAAAAAAAATGGTGACTAGGTCGCCTGGTCTTTTGTGCCTGAAGGCAACCCGTTGCCCATTTTTTTTATACCATACCTTTCCTTGATCCTCCCCTCAAGATCAGAGTGATATTCCATCTATACTTGACGTATCTCATATTTCCCCATATAATCAATTCTCAACATGCTCTCGGTTTATCCAATAATTTTCCAGCCATTATTATTATTATTGCAAAATGAAATTTAAAGATAATTCTCCATATGTTTGATGAAACCCTATCTCAAAATGTTACGAGGAATATTGGAACTTTACTATATAAAGCTAATTATGCTATAATAATATGAATTGGACCGCGTGAGAAGTAAAATTATGCTCAAATATGAGATTTTATTGAATTATATTGAAGAAAATAATGTTAAAATAATAATGGAAATTTGAATATTAGTAATAAGATATCTCGTAAAGATTCACCTTATCTCTTTAAAAATAAAGTACACAAATTAAAATAAGAACTCCAATTCCAAAAGATAAGTCCCTAGGGCATTACATATTCGGAATAATTGAAATAGTATAACTCTCACATCATTGAATTTTCCGATGAGACACGTCACAAAAATGCTATATATTCCTCCATCCCTATATATAAGGTTTTTGGAGTAATTTTGATAATATTAAAGTAAAATTTTTGTTTTCAGATTGCCTCTATATATGGAGAATATATGGAGAATAACAATAAAAAGAAAGAAAAATGTTTTATGATGAAAATGAGTAATGGAAAATTTTGATTTAAGTATCTATTAAACTATCAATAATAACATAAATAGAGATGGAGGAAATTTGGGGGGGGGGGGGGGGCCGGAAGGGGAAATGAAGTCAAATGACCTCATAAATAAGGATGGAGGAATAGTTGTTTTCACTTTCATTATTTTACTTCCTATGATATGATGTTGTATCACAATGCCTTCATCATCATCTTAGGTTTCTTGTAAAAAGGTCATTGGACTTAAGGAGAGTAAAAACCCTCGTATGAGAAAGCCTAAATTAATACTGCTGCCTATAAAAATCCTTAATCATGAGTACAGCTACTAGCTCTCAAAGGAATAATTACAAGTAGTAGTACTACTAATTAAATTAGTTAGACAAAGAATGATCATAACTTTGTCTCCAAAACTATCAATTAGGTTAAGTATCATTATCATATAAGTCATAAAATGAGAAGACTATACGCAAACACTATAGAGAAAGTTGAGATACAATGATAGTAGGTGGAGAACTGCTCTTAATCTTCTGATATGAGGGTAAAGGAAGAGTTAAGGAAAATGGAATTAAAAAAAAAAAAGGACTTAATAATTAATGTACGGTAAATTCCGAGTAAATATACACACAGATAACTTCATATTAAGTGCATCAGTATTCTCCTATATAAATATATCTATATATGCATATTATAACTAGCTATGCTTTCCAGCAAAAAGAAGAGGCAACTTGTTGGTACCAAGGAAATTATGTACTAGTTTCGGCTAAAAGCTTCCATTGTCCCTTCATCTATATATATCATGGTCCTGCAGGTCTCTTTCTCCGCTGCTGTTTCTTTGTCTATCCCTATCTTTCTTCTGCTACTTTACTTGCTCCTCATGGTGTCTCCCATTTAAGGGGTCCAGGGTTTTTTTTTTTTTCCTTTCAAGTGTGGCCTTGCACGTACCTTATCTGTTCCACTATCCAAGAAGATATCGGTGGGATTTAAATTCAAAACCTTTGATCTTTACACTTGTCACTACACTTGTTGGGTGTCCCAAAGGAATATTAATCGGTTGTTAATATATATAGTATGGTAGTATATTTTTTCGATTGTTCAGGGGGTCAAAGGATAAATAATCATGTGTACTCCTTAGCTTAGCTAGAATTCAAGGCAAAAAGAATATATAGTTGTACGTTTTATCTTAACACTTGGGAGATTGATGAAGAATCTAAACTTTAAAACACCATCAGATTTTAGTTTTGACGCCTGCAATTTCAACTAATTTCATAGGTGTGATCAATGGTCCTAACTAAGATTCAGAAGTTAATTAAATTTGAGTTGTGGAGTCACTACCATCATAACTAATTATGGATGATTGGAGGTTAGGACTTCAAAATCAACTTCTTTTTTTTTTTTTTTGCATACTATATATGGGTTTGACATTTACACTATCGGTTTTTGAATTGCTTAAACATGAAGGAAAATTCAATATGAATGTGATATATAGAGGGACTTCTCAAGTAGCAACTAGCCTCGCTTGTGACCAAGAAATTATGAATTTGAGCCATAAAAATGTTAAATATTTTATTGTCGAAGTTTAGATGTGAGTAATACACTTTCACCAATCTTTGGTTCTCCCTCAAAGTTTTACTAGACACTACAAGAAAAAAGGGATTTTCTAAAAGATGTTTTCTGGATGTTCAAAAGATCGTTCGGAAATTACTTTTTGTAGTGGATTTTTCTCATTTTTTTGGCAGACATGGAGACTGTCGGGAAAAGGAGTTTTATGGGGTTTGCATTGAATTTTCTAGCTTCTGAAGGGACCGACGAAAAAATAAAGTATTTTCTGACAGTATTTTTCGACTGTTTCAAAATCGGTAACGAATCTCACATTGCTTCCTAAATCTCTTGTAAGTGAATTTATTTTCTATATAAATCCATAAATTTATTATTACTTCTTAAGATCAAGTAAATAATCATTAACTTTGTCATTAATTTGACCTTACTTTGATTAATTTAATCATTAATATAAATAATATATTTTTATATTTATTAATAATTAAATTAAATTTTGAATATAAAAAACTATAAATTAAATTTTAAAAAAAAGAAGACGAAATTGCCAGAAATGGAATAAAAAACTGTCAGAAAATTGCCCAAAGGTATATGCCTATATGGCTCAACATATTGCTTAGCATGCCAGGACACATATGCCACATATGTGTTTGAGCCAACCGAGGAAGTCAACAGCCCAAGGTCCTCGTAGCTTTCCTAAACTGAGAGTAAGTATGTATCTTTCATTCTTCATGCGGTCGGTCGGAAGATTGAAGAAAAGAAGAAGAGAAAAAATACATAAAGGAAAAACGAGAAGAGAGGCCGAGAGTCTGAATATGGGAAATGAAAGAAAATTAGGTTCGGGTTTCTTTTTTTATCAAATTAATTAAAATTTAAATTATATAATATTTTATTTTATTTTATATTAAATATTTTTAGCTTGATTCTATTTGGATAACCGATTAAAATTTCAATCTAAATCAACTGATTCAACCAGTCAATCCATTCAAATGGTTGGATTTTGATCGATTTGAATTGGATCAATTTGGGTATATTCATATAGATCCGTTGGAATTGGATTTGTACACTCCTAATTACTGGCAAACGGAAAACTGTCAAAAAAAACTTTTTTGGCAATTACATTGGTAGTTCTAGAAAACTACTAGAAAAGTCCCTCCTAGCACTCAAAATAGCAGCACATTCCCAACTACTAGAAATTGTATTCTCTGACAGTTAAAACAATCAAAAATGGCTAATTTCAATTGTCAGAAAATACCTCATGCCTTCTAGTGAGAATTTCAAAGTTATTGCACACTAGTTGAATATACTTATATAAAAAAAAACACATATACTCATTTCGTTCCTAATTATAAGTCATTTGATCTTATTTGTTTTTGTCTATTATTAAAAGTCATTAGCAGTTTAATGGACATTTTACTCATTCTTTCCAATATTATTCATACTCTTCATAAAATATTTTTTCCTCTTTTATTATTAATATTCTTTTATAATATACCATAATGATTACAAATGATTTATAATTAGAGAAAGATTGAGTATCAAATTTCTCAAAATCACTTATAATTAGTAATAGGAATATTTTTAAAACCAAAGTAATTAATTTGTGAGTATTTAAATGTAGTTTTCAATTTGACGAGCTAGTTTAACATCAATCAGTAGGTGAAGTTGTTAAATATAAGATTTTTCTTCAATTAAGACATAATTATACTTGGAAAATGATGACAGTTGGGAAAATGGAAAGCTTCATAACTTGAGAATCACTTCATATATATATATATATATAAAGTAAAATGGGCATGTTTTCAAAATGCAAAAAGGGGATACCTCTATCCGTAGTGAAGCAAACTAAGCCATAGCTATCATCATCCCATTTTTGGAAATAATTGTGGGGTTTGGAACTGAAGTAAACTAAAGTATCAGACATATATGTGCCCCATTTTTTTGAGATTATTGAAAGCTTTGATATGAATTAAATCTCTTATATATAAATATATACATATAAATATATATATATATATATATATATATATGTATGGTCATATTTTCTAATTATTTTGTCTCTCAATGATTATATACTCTCCAATTTTCCATCCAGAAAAAGACTGAAGTTGTGGGCAAAGGGAAAACTACGTAGTTTTCTTTCTAGCTATGATCTCTCATCATCGGAGGGCATTATTTCACATTGCAAATGAGAGAACTCAAGATCTTTAGGTACAAATTTGTTATGCAAATTATAAAATTCTTATATATTTGTGTTTAATTTATTTTTTAAATATTTAGTATATAAAATATATCTAAAAAAATAATTAAAGGTTACGGATAATATTGATGTAATAGAAAATATAACTGGAAGAACCAAAACCCAAGAAGAGAGGGGTTGAAAAATCGCCTTCTAATTAGTAACTTCTTTGTATAGAATTGAACGTCTTATTTTAACTTTAAAAAATAATAAACTTGGTTCATTTCATATATATATATATAGAGAGAGAGAGAGAGAGAGAGAAGAGTGAAAGGTATGCATGGGGTGAAGAATGAATATGGATATCATGATCGGGTTTGTAGCTATATCATCGAATGATATAATCATTTTAGCAACCATGAAAAAGAAGGAAAGAAAACATAGAGGGAGGCAACAAACCCTATAATAATGGCTTTATCTTGAGGGAGAAGGAATCTTCACACTATATTAATTTCCAGCTAGTTCCCTTAGCTCTGTAGTCTTTGATAATTGAACCTACTTTTGTTTACTCATCATTATCCTTTCAACATTTATATTTCTCCTTTATGGTTGGTTACATTTTGTTATGATGAAAGAGGAGAAGGAAAAAAAAAAAATGAAAGATGAAATATTTTTGTACCTCTTCACTTTGTTCGTCCCACCATCATTATTATTCACCTAATTGGTAAGAAAAAGTGTTGTGTGTGTGCCCTAATTGGGCAAATGCATGGGCCTTTTGAGGATTGGATATTCATTCACTTGTGGATGAATCAAAGTCAAAATGATGCTGCTGAATTAGTTTAATCATAGAACAAGTTTGGGAAAATTTTAGAAACTAAAAAGAAGTGTTTAATATTCAAATCTTATTTCTAAATAGAAGTGTTCTGTATTATTACCAAAAAGAATGCAAAATACTAAGAATTTGAATTTGTTTAGGATGGATTAAAAATACTTCTTCTGTTCCGTAATAAAAGACGTTAATCGTCATTTTATATGGATTAAAAAGTCTTAAATATAGTTGTATTATGTTAAAAATATTCCTTTTCTCTTTTTCTTGATAATTATACTTTTCTTCCTTTACCATAAATTAATATATCAATGGAATATAAAAATGAAAAAATTATATTAATGATGCATTGAAAATTATAAAACAACTTATATTGTGAGATAAATAAAATATCTTTAAACGATTTATTTATTTATTTATTTTTTGTTCAGGGTGGACCTCAATAGTGAGTAGATCCACCAGTGCAATTGAGAGTTATTCTTCACTAACTCTCGTTATTTTTTTTACCTCTCAACCAATAATTTACTTTTTACATATCTCAAAATCGACACCTATCAATTAATGGATAGCTCTTTCTCAACTTTGCTTAGTAAAACTTGACAATAGTTTCGGACATTTGCTAAACTGCAAAATTTTAATTATTACTCAAGTACTGAAACACCATATAGTCAAAACAGAAAGTTACAAACTAGTTTTACAAGAGAAACACCAAGAACAATCTCTCACACATGTACGGACTGTGTTAGCAGTCCATATATATATATATAGACATATTATTTTAGTAGCTAGAAGAGCTGAGACACATAAAATTACATGCTGCTGAAAGATTATTACACATAAAGCTGCACATGAGGGGAGATGGATGGGGAGCTGTGCAGCAATCTAACTTAGGAAACTTCTAGCGACCTATTGCAGGGGGAGGGGAAGGCATGGGAATATATGGATTTAGAGGAGTACCATGCTGGATAGGTCCTGGCCTTACGGAAGCCTTTGAACTTGGCACTGGATCTATTGGGCGGTAGTCCTCAAGATTCAGAGTCCCATCTGGTTTATTATTCTCAGCACTTGCAGTAATCAAGCCTCCTCTACCCTGCATATAATTATGCAAGAGTTGAAACAAATTGAAAGAAGCCCATCAGGCATTAGAATATATGTATATAAATATTTACCTTTAACTTTCTGCTCTTCAGAGTCATTGTTGTGTAACCCTTATGCTTTTCCAGAGCCAAACCTGAGAATCATTTTCCAAATTAGTTAACCAAAAGTCAAAAACTTTTAATAAGCAAGCACTTGAGTTAATCGAAAAGAACTTTGTCATGATTGCTTGCAAGTTCTGAACATATGGACTTATGGAAAGAACTTTGTAAGTACTATATACCACGGAAAGGTTTCATAAAAGGTTCTGCTCTGAGGAGTTTAAACGAGTTTTCCAGGAATCATACACCACTTTGGACTGTAAAAGTTTAAACAACAATAGATTGACATAATTCTGCTGTCAAAAATTAAAGGTCATTCTTTCCTTCAATAATTGTAGATGGAAAGCCATTCTCATTATGCGTTTTTAGTACTTATGTATCAAGGCTTAATTATCTAATGATCAGCTAAAAGATTCCGACATCAAGGGGCAACAGCAGTAGTAAACAAGACCAGAAAACTCCATAGTATTTAAGACTTGAACCCAAATCAGCAGAGATACAAGAAAACAAACAAATGAACTAGCAACAAGAATAGAGAAATTAGGAGGAAGAAGAAAATGGGTGGTAGATGGAACATTACCAGAACCTGAGGAGGCGGTGCCTTCACTAATTAAAGCAAAAGAAACAAAGAATAGGATCAAGAGCAGCACGGAGAAACGAAAAGCCTTCATAATTCCAACACGAGGTTAATCAGTTCAAGCTTTAATCAGCCAAAATTCACCTTCGTTTTTCCCCAAAAGGAGAACAGGTGGAGTTATCGGTTTCCCTTCTGGATGTCCAACACTACAAAACCCTTTATATAAAAACTCAACCCATCCGAAAAGCTCCAGCGAAGCAACCGAGATTTGAACTGCAACTACTTAAGTCAAGCACAGGAAATCCGCAAGGATATAGATAAGAAGAAAAATGCCCATAAGCCCATGTCGCTCTGTATGTAATATACTACTAAAAGAAAAATAAAAAGATGGCGGGGGGAATAATTGTAAATTTTATGAATTTTTTAAATGTTTTCTTGGACTGAGTCATCAGGAAGATCATGTGGGTTTCACTGTGAACTTGAAGCTGGTAGAGATGGCAGTTATGAAGAGTTATTGCGCTTTGTTTTTAGTAGTATTGTTTGACAGTGGGTTATGAAGCAAAAAAATTGAATGCAAAAGCGCGGTGAAAAACGAGCCCCTGCCACGTCCTGCATTTTTTATAAGGAAAATTAAATTGCCCTCTTTGCACGATAACTTTCTCCCAAGCACTAATGAGCAGCTTTCAAGGTGGCGTTTGCTCCTGCTGTTTCGTGTTGGTAGTACCATAAAGAGGATCTGTAGAGGTAGTAAATTACAATTAAATCCTAAGATATAAATCATTTTAGATTAATTCATAAATTTTTTGCAATTATGTTTTAATGAGGAGAGGAATAATTATGTCATAATATAATTGTATTTAAAAATCTTCAATCTATGTAAAATGATAACTGACTTTGTATATTATGGGATGAAGATAATAAATGATAGTTGCTAAGAGAAAATGTTTTATATAGATGAATTCTGCTGCTCTCTATTATATTTTTTTATTGGATTAATAATTCAAAATTTTTACAATTTTCATGGAAAACTACAAGGTGACAAAAAGGGAAAGGGAAATGTATATATATCTTGGAGTTGGTGCAACAGTCCTTCAAGTTCTCCCGGGGTGTGCAGCCTTCACGCCTCTCCTAAAAATTTTGTTTCCTTGGTCATTTATTTATTGTAATTAAAAATTGCTTCTTTTTTTTTTTTTTTTTCCATTCAACTCCGATGGTTTACAAAGATTTTTAAATAGTTCAAGTAAAGATTATATAAATAAATATATATTTATATATATATATATAATTAGGCAAAATGATCAATTTAGTCCCATAATTTTTTCTTTGTTTTTTTGGCCATGTATGTTTATATATATTATCTTTTAAGATCTCATAACTTTTTATAGATGACCAAAGAGATCCAATTGTTCTGAAAATGAAATTTTGAGTCATTTTCACTAGAATTCTTTCTTTTTTTTTTTTCATTTTTCCTTAAGAGTTTTTTAGGTATAACACTGTTTACCAAGAATTATTTTGCTTTTTCCTAATCCTAATGTACTTAAATTACTAAATCTATGGGTCGTTACTGAAATCATATGATTTTTATTCAAAGTACTTGAATTATTAAACAATTGGATAGTTAGTGAAATCAAAAAAATCTATTGGCGAACAATATTATACCATTATACCCTTAAGAAAAGAAAAAAAAAAGGATTTCTGATGAAAATAATCTAAAAATCTCATTTTCAAAATAATTAGACCCAATTGATAGTCCGTAAAAGATTATAAGATCATAAAAAGATTTATATATAAATATATATATATATATATACGGTTTTGCTATAGTGCGCTCCGGAGCGCGCCTTAATGCGCGCTCCGGCCGTTACCGTAACGGCTAAATTGCTACA
>JAOXNR010000031.1:7603730-7617733 GCA_028571225.1 Parsonsia alboflavescens
TAAAATTACTTATTAAGATTATAATCTTTACACTTTTCCTTAGAAAATGATAGCCTTTTTGGGCATAAATCCCAACAGAAGACACCCTCATGGCTTAGTACCTCTAGTTCCTCTGGGACCCCTAGTGGTACAGCTTGGGCCTTTGCTAGCCCTTCCCCATTCAGGGCCCCAGTTGCAAGAATTTCCATTCCTCGCATTTGAGGAAGGACTACTATGGCAGAAAGGACCCGAGGAGCCTTAAAATGAGACTCCACTGCTGCGGAGATGACTCCTTCCAACAGACTTGTCAAGATCTCCCTTTAATCTCCCTCACCCTCTTCACCTAACCCGGAGAAGGTTGCTTTAGGTCCCTCTGGAAAAGGAAAGAGCCCGGTTGCTCCTAGTCCTAAGCTTTCATTCTTGGGCTGCTTTGTGGAGGAGGTTGTAGGGACACACAAGAAGCTGAGTGACTCTATTCTGTCTACTCACCCCAAAGAGGGGAATGCAAGACAGGGTTCCTGCCTTGGCTATGGAGACATCTGACTCCCTTTTCCAGTGGCCCCATGCTAATTCTTTCTTAATGGAGTGCATTCCACTGGTTGACCGGGATATTTGCCGAGCTGACCGATGAAGAAATTGGGAGATTTGGGACCTACTTCTATGCCGAGGTAAGTTGCTTCTGGCGACCTCAGTCGGCTTTTATCCTCCAGTAACCTTGCCTGTTGATTTACTCTTTCCCTCTTTCACAGGGTCATATGGTAATTGTTGAGCTGCTGAGAAGGCAAGCTGAGAGAGCTTCCAAAGATCAAGAGTTCACATCCTTAGTAGAAGAGCTTCAAGGGGCCAAGGCTCAACTAGAGGGGAAAGTCACTGATCTCTATGCCTCACTTGAGTCTTCTAGAAAACTCCTTATCACAAGCAAGAGGTACGGTGTTGAAGCCACTGCTGCTAGCGAGAGTTTAGCTAAGGCATTGGATACAGTTGAAAGGAAAATGGCTAAGCAAGAGGGGCGTAACTGCAAGCTTGAGGCAAAGCTGGAGAACTTGCAAAGGGTCTATGACGAGGAAGGCTTCCTTTCTATGGAGAAGCTGGCAGAGGTCCTTGCTTTCCAGGAGTTTGTGCTGTCCTTGCTAGGGCCTCAACTAATGTCTCAGTATACAGGGATCGTGGACGAACTTAGGGAGCTCAATTCTGGGCTGAAGACCAACCCTGAAACTAACTCTAGTCTTTACTGCCTCGGGTTGATTGCTTCCCTCCCTTGGGAAAAAGAGGACCAAGAGATAGCCTCCCCAGACGAGATGGTAGCAACAGAGTCTTTGGCCAACGTCAGTGAAGCTAGGGAAGCTCCCTCTAAGGAGGGGAAAGAGGTTGTGGAGGCCGGTGTTGAGGATAAGGAGGTTCTTGACGTCACTCCCTACACTATGGCCTCTTATGAAGGTATCCCCATTGTTCTGGGTCCAGATTACTTTGTGAAAATGTTTCATCATCTTTTGAATGCCTTCTTTGGGGGAGGCATTTGACCTTTTTTCAAATCTCTCCATTTGTTCTTAGTTGCTCCCTGTCTAATCATGTTGTTGGCTTGCTCGACAAGCACTTCAGCCCCAATTCCTCCTGGCAGCTTCATTCCTGCCAGTGTCCCAGTGGAGGAAGAGGATGACAGAGATGATATCCATTTAGTGCAGCGTCCAGCTCGAAAATGATTCTATTCTATCACTCTTGGGATCGCCCAAATTTCCTGTTTTGATGCTCTTATTCTTATTGGTGCTTTGGATGTACTGAATACTTCACGAGGGTCTGTTTGTGGCCATCTGCTTTATTTTTTATCTTTATGAACTACTTATTGTTTTTCTGTCTCTGCTTCAAGCAATATTTTTGCTTTTTATACACTCAGCTTTTCAACAATGGCATGCTTGCATAATTGAACTATCACTTGAGTAATTTAGATTAATACAATCTTAATGACTACATAAACTTTGAGAGAACTTAGCTTTAAATCATGCTGAGCTTGTTGAGGTTGTTGCTGAATGTGACCAGTAGGTTCAGGAGGTCTTTCGTGTCTTAGGTGACCTTTAGGCATGAAACTTTTTTAAGTGGTAGACATTCCAAGGTCTCAGGAGTTGTCTTCCGTCAAGATCAGCTAGTTTCTAGTGTCCTCCTTTGTGGACTTCTTGGATTAGGTAGGGTCCTTCCCAACCTTCCTGCAGCTTGGTCAATTGACCATGTCTGCCAACGTCTGACCTTTTGAGGACCATTTCTCCAACTGCGAAGTGTCTTTCTTTCACTTGCTTGTTGAAAAAATTTGTTGCCTGCCTTTTGTATGTCCTATCCGCTTCAATTGCCTTATTTCTGACCTCTTCAAGGAAGTCGAGGTCTGCTCTTCTCTCCCTCTCGTTTAAGATTGAGTTATACTCGGTTAGTCTTAAAGATGTTTCTCCATACTCAACTGGCATAATTGCTTCTGCTCCGAAGGATAGACTAAATGGGGTTTCACATGTAGCTTTTCTAGGTGTGCTCCTGTATGCCCACAATATGCTAGGGATCTTGTTTGGCCAATCTGCATTGTGACCATCTTTCTCGAGCTCAATGAGTCTCTTTTTTAGTCCTTCTAGGATCTTTTGGTTCGTAACCTCTGTTAACCTGTTAGCTTGTAGGTAAGCTACAGATGCCAGTCCTTGCTCAATGTGTAGGTTCTCATAGAAGTTCTTGAATGGATCGCTGGTAAACTAATGGTCATTGTCCGAAATGATAGCTCGCGAGATCCCAAATCTGCATTTGATGTCCCTCCATATAAAGGACTGGACCTTTTGAGATGAGATCACTGTCACGGGTTCTGCTTCGACCCATCTGGTAAAATACTCTACAGCGACTATGAGGAATTTCACACCCCCACTCCCTTTGTGAAAGGTTTGAGGATATCAAACCCCCATATGTCAAATGGTACTGAGGTATTAATTGTTCCTATGCAGCTGGCAACTAGTGCATTTCTATATGGCCACCTCCACGTCTTCAACCATTGTAGACTAGTAATTCCCTGTTCATATATTTTGAGATGGACTGGGTTGTGCTAACGGGGATTGATTTTGCTGGGTGCTTGGCCCTGGATTGCCGTCAATAACAGCCCACTTTGGTAGTGGCATTTCCGGCACCATCTCTTCAATGCGTAATTATATTCTGGCAGGTGCCTGTCGCGACGTGAAGGCTGAACACGTGGAGGTTGTAATTGAGCCATCAGGATTGCTTTATTTTGTTTTGTGTATGGAAAAAGTCAGGCTTTTCTATTTTGAGTCCCCACAGACGGCACCAGAAGTGATGGCGTCCAAAAGTGTTGGGCCAAATCACCCCACAAATCCTGATGGAGCTCTGTCGTTAGCAGCCTGAGAAGGTGAGAAAGAGAGGTCACCGGAGTGGGTTGTCGCCTGGGGAAGAGCTCTGATCCCTAAATTAGTATTTTGGGAAAGTTTTCAGGTAAAGATTGTCCTCAAGAAAGTAAGAGAGTTTTTTCTTATTTATCCCCTAGACTGACTAGGTATTTTTTATTTAAGTAATTGGAATAATGATCCATTACCTCCTGGAATTCAGTTCCTCTTTACATCGCCATCAGCAATCAGGATAACGGTGGAATTTAATCAAATCCCACCCAGTTGCTCCTGAGATCTCAGAGTTTCCCTAGGACGAGCGATCTTGCCATTCACGTCTTTGTGAGAGTTATGAGCTCACTAACCGATCTTCAAAACAACTTCGCGACCTCCTCGTAGATATTGAGAAACTCGAACATCTCTTCTGGTGAGGTCGTGCCGAGTGGCCCTTGGCTTCTTGGAGTGACTAGGAGTCTCGCACCAGTAGTCATGGCATAGAAGATTTATGATTTGGATTGGAGCTTGCAAAATCGAAGTCGAGGTTCGACAAGTCCTTTGCCTGAGCTTATTTAGGAGGTCGATGGTGGCGAGTTGCTTGTCCATGCATCCTCGTGGACTTCGTGAGTCTGACTTTCACGTATTGAAGGTATGGGGCCCTCTGGCTTATTCAGGTTGACTAGTTCGGGTCGTGCTCGTTTCACCCATCAGATATAATAAAAATATTTAAAATAAAATATTTATTTTATCGAAATTTTATCAAAGTGCTCAGAAAAGACCAAAATTAAAGAAAGTGAAAAATTTTAAGGATAAATGTAACAATTTTGCAAAGGCAAAATGATCCATTTAATCCTATAATTTTTTTGTTTTGATCAAGTAGGTTCATCTCTTTTTTTTTATATATCTTTTAAGATCCCATAATTTTTTATCGATGACTAATTAGGTCTTATAAATTTTTATCGATGACTAATTATAACAAAAAAGGATATAAAATTATGAAATCTTAAAATATATAAAAAAATATAGATCTAGGTGATAAAAAAAAAAGAGTTATGAGATCTTATAAATATATATATATATATATTTATATGTATGAACGTGTATTATCAAAATAAAATAAAATAAAAAAGGATTTGTTGCACTTTGGCTGTGGCGGACACCGAACTGAACAGGCCAAAATCGGGCAGATCGGAATTAGTTGACAGTCCGTACAAAACACGCTCGCAAAGGAAAGTTAAAAGCGAAGAACGATGTCTAGCGAATAAGCTGGGTGGGGGGTTTCTCCATCTATAAAAGGGGCAGAGACTCAAATTGTACTACTTCTTTTACTTCCTTTAGTCCCCTATCGTGATATAATCATCAGCAAACGTAGCTAATCCTCTCCAAATTGTTCTTTATGGATGAATTTGATTAATTTCAAGCAATTTACGTAAACCCATCTTCAACCGACCAGACAGAAAGAAAATCTGATGGACCCTATCGTGAAGCTGCTCGAAGAAGACGAGGTTCTTGTTCTCACTGTCTCCTCTATCCAATTGTGCCTTTTCTTAAAGATTTTCAGTTCAAATATTAGATTTTTACTTGTTATTTGTTGTTGTGGTTGTTATTATTATTGTTTGCAGGATGAGACGATGCATTCTGGGGCGGATGTGGAGGCGTTTACAGCTGCACTTAATAGGGATATTGAAGGCGATGCTTCCGCATCTCAACAATTGGATTCAGGGAGTAGTATGAATTTTCTATTCCTATTACTGTCTCTGTTCTAATGTAAGCAATAGCTGAATTGCTTTTCTAATCTGTTTAAAATTATGGGCGTTCAAGAAAACCAGCAGAACAATTTTTTTAAAAAAAAAGTAAATTAAGTACTAGCAAAAGATTTGAAGAAAACTATTCTAACTTCGGCCGAAAAAAAAGAGATAAAGATTTTGTTTTTGAGGGGTGTGCTGTAATTTCTTAGGAGGGGAGTTAAAAATATGACGATTTGATTCAAATTGAAGAGAAAAAAGGCATTCTATGTTTTCTTCTCTGTGTGCCTTGGCGCTTTTGTTCCCCGTTTCCTGTTCCCTCAGATGGATCTTCAAAGGATTCATCCTTGTCAAATGATTCATGAGTGACTTTGATTGGCTATAGATATGATTACACACAAATCTTTACACCTTTTTGTTAATATTTGTGATAAGGACTTCAAATTTAGAACAGATATGGTGACTGATAAAGCTAAAGTCTTAAGGCTCCAAGCTAGTGATTTTAAAATGTGAAGAAGAATTGTATGATATTACTAGATTTAGCTGTACTTATTGGAAATAACAGATAATGACCACAATATTTCTAAGCACAGTTGATTTTAATTATAGGTTGTGTAACTTGTTTTGGTGATTTTGGTGGTGATATACTGTGTTTATGTCTAATATTAACATTTACTAATATGTAAGTTGCCCTGTCCAACTTATTTTCACCTCTTTTTGATTGGTTATTTTGAGTAAAATTTGGCACACACTTATTCAAAAGAATCGATTTCTTGATTAAAAGACTCCATATCCTTGTGTACTTCTGAACTATGCTGTGGGTTATATTTGATTTTGTAAACCTGGAAACTTCATGAGGTTGATGCCTTTGATTGAATCCGTTGCTCTTTAATCTCAAGGAATCAGTTACGCATCAAATCAGTTTCTTTCCGAATGGCAAGCTTCCACCTATGATGAGAATGCTAGTACTAGCAGTCAACAGGATCCTGAGGCTTTAGAACAGAATGGGTCACAATCAGCTGAAATGGACTTGAAGCAATGCACATCAGTTTTAGAAAATCAGAAATCACCAGTTGACTCATTTCCATCACAAACTGATCAAAAGTTGCCTAATGTTTCTCAAACAACGACAACACAAGATACTGAAAATACTCCAGCCCATAACCAAGGGCCTGACAAAATGCAAAATCTAGATCATGATCCTGAGCTTCCAAAATCACAGGATATAAATAGTCAACAGCCATCTGCCACAGGACACAGATCACAACAGCCCATGGTTATGGGCACAAATAATCAGCAGGCCGTAGCTACAGGAGGAAGTAATCAAGCAGCTGTGACTACAGGTAGCAGTAATCTTCAGGCGAGTAATATTATTCGTGGGAAACAAGTGCCTTTTGCACTTTTGCTTCCAGTCATACAGCCCCAACTAGATAAAGACAGAGCCATGCAACTCAATACTCTTTATGTTAGGCTAAGGGTGGGTTTGCAATTTTTATGTAATATCTCATCTTAATTTATGATTTTATAGCATCCCGTTACTTCATTCTTAATGGGATGTTCATTTTCAGAAAAATGAGATCTCCAAAGAGGGTTTTGTTCGACATATGAGGAGTATTGTGGGAGATCAAATGCTAAAGGTGGCTGTGTATAAGATATCTCAGGTGAGTTGTAATTTGTAAACCTGCAAAATTCTTTGATTCATGTTAAATGCTCAAATGTAGGATGCTAACAAGGTAGAAAACAGGCAGCTAAAAACTCACAGAATGTCTCTAGTCAGCTTCCGGTGCAGTCGCAAGCATCTCAGCTACAGCAGTTGCCAACCTCATCTACTGGTGAAAAGTTTTATGCGAATCTCATTCATGATGTCTATTAAAATCATTTAAACTTATCTCTTACTAGTTTCACTTTCACCTGCACAGTGCAAATGGTGACTGATTCGAGCAATCAGACTATTGACAGCGATGCTCCAACTTCACATGAGGTAGAATGCCAATCAGATTCTCATGAAACCAAGATAGGGATCATTCCTAAAAACCAAGATAGGGATCATTCCTCTTTCCCGCTTCAGGGAATTAACAAACTGCAGCAAAAACATATGCACTTCTCACAATCCTCATACCCTCCATTTGGAAGTGGTGGGGGTAATTATCATCTGCATTCAACAACAAATACTAATTCACCAGCCGTGACTGTTAAACAGCAACCTCATGACTTGCAGATGAGACAAGGTCCTACAAATCAGAGCATCGGCATGGCTCAATTGGGGATGACAACTCAAGGCACAAATGCTGTGAGCATGCCGAAGTTTGATCAGAAGAGATTGCATGGTGCAACTCATGCTCATATGACAGACAGTTCAGCACTAACACAGAAAAGTGGAGTCCCATCATCTGTGACCTATATAAAACCAGAACCAACTGATCAGTCAAATGAACAATACAAAAAGTTTCCTGCTGCACATGGTTTATCTTCGTTGTCTTCTGTGCATACTGAACAGGGTAATGCTCATCCTGAAAATTTGAAGGATGAATCTTTCAAGATGCAGTCGTCTAGAGTGGGGTTTCCGGTGTCTGCAAGTTCAATACCCTCAAATTTAATATCATCATCCACTTCAACACAGAAGGACTCTAATAATTCGGTAATCATTGACCTTGTGTTCTGATGTGCTGCTGTAATTATGTATCATTTTCTAGATTGGATTTATAGGACCCTTATTTCTCTTTTCTTTTAGCTCTTTGTTTATGTTAGTTTGTTCATTGCCACCATCTTTTTAATATGTTGCTGAATACAACTGAAGATAACTCAAAAACTTGAAACAATGTTACTGATTTTTACCAATGTGTGCGTGGATTTTCTAATAGTCAGATGTACTTGCCAGTAATTGATTTCTCATTCAGAAGTTTCATGTATTTGTTTCTATAGTTACAGCATGTGTGATTACTAATATATTCTTGAATAGATGCCTTTGTGGTTTGTTTTTCACTTTTTTAATATTCAGACAGCTCATTCCTTTTCTCCCTATATAATATTGCTGTTGGGTTGGCTTTCACACAATGAGATCTTAGACAAATTGTTAAAAAATGATCTATCTTTTGATTGACTGAGTAAACTAATTACCACTAGATCTCTATGCTCAGCCTTGCGTTTTTCTTTACTTATCTATAAGTTAAAATGCTCATTTGGTATTTGCATGTTATTTTTTGGTTTTTAGGGTGCAATGTTTCCCTCTTTTGAAATTTCCAGCAATAACTGATGCAAAATTGATCAAATATAAGGCTGACTTTCCAATTCACAAGTTGATTTTAATTGATCTCAAACCACTCGACCGAAAGAACTAAAGACCTGTGGCAGAACACGCTGGCAAAACACTATAATAAGACTCTAGATGGATGAAGATATCTTAGTCCTCAAAGGACCCAAGAAAATTTCATTGGGAGAAATAATTCATACATAATATTTGTTGCGTCTTAAAATAATTGGACTTCTTTATATAGTAGTAGCAAACTCCTTGGAAGAATAAAAATTAAATTATAATGAAGACTCCACTAGACAATCTCCTAATATGATTAGAATTCAAAATATTAACTGTGTCAGTTTTATAAAGTCATAATTACTCTAAAGAAGAAATAACAAGGAAAAAAAATTCTGTTGTAATTTTTGGAAATATTACGGGTTATTTTTCATGCATATTCCTTGTTTGTCTCTCCAATGTGCAAAATAAAAATGGCTGATGCTAACAGGGCATTTCGGCTTTTGAAATGGATCTTTGGGTCTTAATCCAATGGGGATTGCATCAATAAACATCAATAGTACAATAAAAATGTGATATTTTGCTTAGTACCACAATCTGGAGTTAATTATAATTTCTATTTGCTATCACTACTTCATTTGATCTTTCTCTTTTCATTCAACTATCCCCCAGTTAAAGCAGAGGATACCTCCTGCAAATTCTCCCATTGCGCTTGGAAACAATGCTAAGGCTCCTCCCAAAAAACCTACAGTTGGCCAAAAGAAGACACTGGAAACACTTGGATCCCCACCACCCCCATCAAGGTGATATAACCTATGAAAAGATGGATTATACGAGATTCTCTTTTATGGAATGGAGCAACATCTTGTTTTATATTCCAATACAAAGTACCTTGAACATTATTTGCTCATGCTCATTTGTCATTTTCTCTAGTAAGAAGCAAAAGGTATCAGGAACATTTCTGGATCAGAGCATTGAACACCTCAATGATGTCACTGCTGTGAGTGGTGTTAATCTCCGGGTAATATCTCTGCATCCTACCTATACCAACCTCTTCCCACATACCACTCCAAAAGCAAGAAAGAAGAAAGAGAAGTGAATAATCAATTTTGAGAAGCCATGTAAATGTTCGGTAATATGTTGTTGCTGTGATTCCAATAATATAATAAGTTTAACATTTTATTCTAATATATGCTACAGGAAGAGGAGGAGCAACTACTTTCCGGGCCGAAGGAAGATAGTCGTGTGTCAGAAGCATCTCGTCGAGTTGTGCAAGAAGAAGAAGAAAGGCTAATTTTAGAGAAAATCCCACTTCAGCAGAAACTAGCAAAAATTAGTAAAGCCAAGCCTTCTATATGTTAACTACTACTGTTGCTTTTAATATGCTTAAGAGGTGCAATTTTAGAAAAGCTGGATTGAGCTTGTGGTAATACTTTTGACCTTGTATTACAGTGGCAAAAAATGGCTTAAAGAATATCAGCATTGACGTGGAACGCTGCTTGTCACTGGTTAGATTTTGATTTTTTGATTTTTTTCTTTTTTTGGTAGTTTACTTTGAATATGGTTATTCTAACAAATATTGAACTTTCAGTGTGTGGAAGAAAGAATACGTGGACTGATATGGAATCTTATCAGATTGTCAAAGCAGGTTTGTCATGATCTCTGCTTCTGTTGCCTTTGCTTCTGATAATTCTTTCTTTATCAAAAGCAAGTTGATCAATTTATTTCTTTATGTTCATTTGTGTAGCGGATGGATATAGAGAAGTCTCGTCACAAAACCATAATCACCTCAGATGTTTGCCATCAGATCATGTCAATGAACCGTAAAGCTCGGGAGGAATGGGAGAAAAAACAGACTGAAGCCGAAAAGCTTCAAAGACTGAATGAGGTGAGAGTCATTTTCTCTTGATAGTGAACTATTACATGTCTATGGTAATTTCAATTCTATTTGGCAGAAATCAGAGTATATGTTCAACTAACATTCTTTGTCTAATGAAGCAGCCTGAAAGTAATCCCGCAGCTGACAGTGAGAAGGATAAAGATGAAAGTCGTGGAAAGGCTCCAAAGGTACCAAGGGTTTATTCCTTGCCAGACATCATATGCTCCATCCTTTGCATCAAGTAAATATGTTATGGTTTCCGAATGTGTTTTCAGGCAAACAAGGAAGAAGATGATAAGATGCGGACAACAGCTGCAAATGTTGCTGCCAGAGCTGCTGTTGGAGGAGATGACATGCTCTCAAAGTGGCAACTTATGGCTGAGCAAGCCAAGCAGAAACGTGGAGGAATGGATACTGCTTCTAGTTTGCAGCCTGTAAAAGAGACTGGCCGAAAGGTGTCATCAGCAAGAAAAGATAACCCAGAAGCCGACAAAAGGGGCCAGTCTGCTTCTACCTCCACCCCTGGTAGGTTTGTTCTTTGGCAAAATATATCATCTGTCATGTGTTTGGCCTGAAAGCTGTTGATACTACTACTATCTAGCTTGCATGAAGCTTCTTTTAGTCAAGCTTACTGAATGAGTAGATCTGATTTAATTGCTTCAATTTTGAAACCTGTAACTCATGAAAAGAATGTTAGCACTTGAAATTTGTATACGAATCCAAGGATTTGCTATTTATACATTAGCATCTCAATTTTAGAGGGAGGGAAAATGTCACCTCGTGTAATTCTCATTATTTTGATAATTCACTTACCTATGCGCCTATGGTATAACCAAAAGAGAGAGCCAGCTGATGGGGAATGTTACTCTGGTAATTTGTTTAGTTGAATGTGTGTTCTGGGCTTGAGCTATATTGGTGGGTCAAGAAGGATAGCTGTGTGTAGTTTTACTGTTTAACAGTCATTATAGTTCTGAAAATGTCCAAGTCCAAATGTTCCTCCTTAAATTACTAAAAATAGAGCAACCTGATATATTTATTGAAAGCCTGTCCTGGTGCAAAAGATTAGATCAAGCTCAATGAAATGGGGTATACCTCTTAGCACTGCCGTGGCCCTACTATCTTTTTCAGCTTCCCAATTACGTTTAATATATTTTCTTTGACTTTTGCAATGATGCTTGCTGAATAGTACAGAATTAGCTTTAGTTTTGTATGGCTGTCTATGTCCTCACCGGCATGAGTGCTTTGATCATGTAGCATATTTCTTTACAATGTCAATAATGATGCCTGGAGGTTATTTCCAATTGTTCTCACCCCTCCATGCTGGTGTTAAATTATTGTCAATGTATCTTTTCATTGATAACCTTAGTTATCATCTATATATGGTATGCTTCTTTAGATGGTTTTTGTTTCCTTTTTTTCATATATATTTTTTGTTTATGTTTTGCCACTACTTGAGATCTTTACAGGAACAGTTAGAAAAGTCGGAAGAAATCAAGTGATTTTGCCTCAACATAAGGTGGCATGCAGTATCTCTGTTAAGGATGTGATTGCTGTTCTAGAAAGGGAGCCCCAAATGTCAAAATCAACACTTATGTATCAGTTGTATGAAAAAGTCCGTAATGATGCTGCAGCAGAAAGAATAATACAATTGGAACAACCAAGACAGCATTGACTTTGATCACCTTAAAGGATGACAGAAAAGGGTAACACCAAAAGATCCATTTTTGTCATTTCTATGTCTTAGCATATGGGACAGAACTTTGCTAATTGAAATGGGTTTTGGTTTTGAATTATAATGGCACATACTTTATTTTGTTGCTCATATTGACATATAGATATATGTATATGTATATATACACACACTATACCTCAACTTTTGGTAATGTAATTTGTCTTTCTGGGCAGCTTGCATGGACTTTTTGTGAAATTTGTGAACCCAACATTCAATTAGCAGACGAAGTTTAACTCGATCCTTCTGCGTTGAATGTCGGAGGAAAGGAGTGATGGTAGAAACTGGGAACTAATGAAAGCTGTTGCAAAATTTTGGGGTCGACAGGAAGGGAAGATCATATGTGCTTCAGCATATTAAATTATGGTTTTCAAGGGTCAAATGTAGTCTTCTCGTTGATGGTGCAGCTTCTTCACCCAAGGGTTTTTAGGACTTGGCCTAACTCCTAAGGCCCCGAATCATTAACTTTTTCCTGACTGTTCATCTTATTTTTGTATATCTTGTTAGCTCAGTATTGTAGATGCACTTCCCATGTATGAACATGTGAAAATCAACTTTTCATTCTCTCACCCAACCTAGAATGGGCCTTGATGTGATCTCAATAGGAGAATCCTTCGTTCATCACAAATTGGAAGAACGTCAAAATTGAAAACAATTTTCAAGAGTTTATCAAGTGTTTCAAACTAAATTCATTGACTAAGTTTTCTTCTAACATGAATCAATGATTTGAATTTCCTCAATTTAATTTAGTGCTCTTAAGTATTGAAAATTCTAAGTCATTATTTAATTATCCTAAAAGAGTTTTGGATGAACACATTCAAGGAAGGTTTGTTTAATCTAAAAGGAAGTTATACGAGTTTGATGGAAGTTATTTGACAAAAAGTTACATATTTGTCAATTACAATAAAAGATTATTTATCATTATCGTCTAAGAAGTCCTAAGATGAAACTTAAATATGGACTAAATACTAAATGGCACTCTTAAACACTTTAAAAGGGGGTTTTTAATCGATTTGATTCCACAAATTTGAGTCAAAAAATAGTTCAATTTTTTAATTTTTTTTACAGTCATAATCGTATCTCATTTTTTATGAATAATTAAAATAATCTCAATTATCAATTTTCGACTGCTAATATGATGGAACCGATCACGTTGAGATTAAAATCGTCATTTGAAATGTTCACCCTTAGACAACAACCAAAATTCCCTACCGAAACCGGGGAAACCCAGCCGACTCTATTCACAATTATTACACCAACCACAGGCGCTGCACGAGGGCTTCCTCCGCCAATCTCACCAATTACTAAAACTTTATCTTCTCAGCCAGCATCTCTTGGGCAGAAACCATCATCTGAAATTGCAGTGACTCGTCCACACACATTATATTCATCTTTACCATCATCTCCAAAAACAAAGCCATCCGCCCCTCCTCTGTCACCATTGCCAACTAGTCCTACTTTCAAAACTGTACAGTCATCTCTAGTTCCTCGACAACCTTTGCCTGCATGTATTTTTACCCCAATCACCACCGTCACAGCTTTTGCAAATAGTTCCATGGTATCTCTAAAAAATAATAGTCTTTAGTAGAAAATTCTCCCCAATCTACCAAGGAGAAACTTTTATCACACCCTTTATCTCCTCTAACACTAACTCCTGCCCAAATAAAGATAGGCAGCGATCTGGAACCCATACCTGCTAAAGTTCAGCAGAAAACAGTTCTGCTGCAAGAGACCCAAGAGAAATTCAAGATGACTCCCAAGACTTCCATTGGTTTTCTGGCTTGGTGAAATCGAACGCAATTCACCATTCACCACGAGTGAAGTATGTCTGTGGTGAACAGCTTAATCTTGCTTATTAAGTTTGGATTTAAGAATGTTGTGGTGGGGTTTAGATCCTAGTCTTGGCGGCCACCGGCAATGTTTTCAGAACCGGACCGGTCATTTAATCGAAAAAGTTATTGGTTTAAGGTTTAATGGTTCAACCGTAATTAGATCGGTAATTGAACCGGTTAATTTAATAATTAAAAAATATTTATTATATAGATTAAAATATATCAAAATAATATAA
>JAOXNR010000031.1:7617833-7675637 GCA_028571225.1 Parsonsia alboflavescens
GCCGTTACGGTAACGGCCGGAGCGCGCATTAAGGCGCGCTCCGGAGCGCACCTTAGCAAATCCGTATATATATATATTTATATGTGCTTGTGTGGTAAAAAAAAAAAAATTATTGAACTAAATTAACCATTTTGCCATAAATAAATCAGAATTTTCCTTTGGAACTTTGTTGGTAAATACTAAATACTACTAATTCGCCTGGTTTTTTTCTTCTTTTTTTTTTTTTTTTTTTTTTAAAGAAAACGAGGTGGAGGGAAAACTGGCCCAATTATAGGTAGGCTCTCGTAAGAATGTCCAGCTAACATAGTAGTCAGCCCACTGGGATGGGCTTAAAATTAAAATAAATAAGGAATGGCCTTAACTCTTTTATTTTTTTAGAGGAGGTTTAGGCTCTATTTGAAGTTGTAAGTCAAGACGAGTTGAAAATTGGAGATTGGTGTATAGCTCCAGTTGGATTATTAAATCAAGTTTAGACCATTTTCGCCTGCGGCTGGCAAAAGATATGGAGATATATATAATTAAATATAGTGGGTGCATTTGGACAGCACGTTTTCACTTTTCAAAAACTCAACAATAGGTCACTAATTACGTTTCTTTGTTTTCATTTTCTTTTATTATGTTCCTAAAACTTTCTTTGTTTTATTTCAATCTATATCCTTTTTCTCAAAATAATTTAGGAATACAACGGGCGTGTCATGGCCTCATATCATTCTCTCGGAATTTCTTAAACAATTTAAATGGAATATTCTCGATATTTGTGATTGTTGGATCCAAATTTCTTCTTACACATTTATATGAAGTGTCACTTCCTGCTACATTAATAAAATATTACTCTCCTTTGTTAAGAATTGAATATCTACATTTCTATTTTGAATTATCCGGAAATGAATGTTTCATTTAATAAATTAGTTAAAATTTTCTTATGAAATTGATATGGTTAAGTTTAAAATGAACTAAATCAAACTAATTTTCTTAAAATTTGTACAAGTCAAAATGGAACATTCAATCTAGATAAATAGAGTAATAAAAAACTTTCTCATAATATTTAATTATTATCCTTTTAATATATTAGAACTTGATCTTTTAAGGACTTATGGTAAATTTCTACCGGTATAACAAGAAATGGCATACAATTGTAAGACGTTAATCGCCATTTCAATATAACTATGTTATGTTAAAAATAACCTTTTTTTCTCTTCTTTATAACTCACTCTTCTTTCTTAACAAAAAATAAATAAGTATACTAATGGAGTGTAAATATAAAAAAAAATATTATAACAATATATTAATAATTACAATAAAATTTATAATATGAGATAAATAAAATATTCTAAAACGATTTATATTATAAGAGAAAGAAGTATAATAGAAGATCATCAATCATGATTGCCTCGTGTCATTATCACTTTCATTTTTAAATCATATTGAACAAGTTTTGTTCGTCAAATTTTACCGTCTATAAAGTTCACACCAGGATCAAAGTTATCTTTTGACCAAAAGGATGTCAATAAGACACTTATAAATGAAATTTGGCCATGATTTTTTATTTTTTTAACTTTGTTAGGTTGATTCAAATATAACTTAGTCAATTGAATCCAAATTTTATATTTTAGTTCACTCCGACCAAAAATTTTTATTATTACTATCTCCGTTCGAATTTAAATATTTTAATTTTTATTTCTATTATAATTTTATCTTAAATTGAATATTTTATTTGTAAAAATAAATAAAATTTTAATATAAAATAACATTAACCACCTAAAGGATAAATTATTAAGTTTATAAAAATCAAAAACACTTTTTAATTTTTTATTAAATAAAAAGAGAAAATTGAATTTCATACGGAGTGTTATTTTTTTAATCAAATCTCTAATAATTGCATAGAACATATGAAATTAATCTCACGACAAACTAATTTTATTTTAATATTTATAAAAGTTAATATAAAAAAATATATCTGTTATTAAAGTAATTAGTAATAGAATGAGATGTAATTTATTCATATGTAAATCCCGAAATTAAGAAAGTTATTTATGAATTGAAAGGTTAAAAGATGATCGTTCAGTTATTATCGTCAATTTTTAATTACTTAGTACTTATATGAGAGAAGACATGGAGTGTAAACGAGCCAAATTTCAAATTGGATAAGTAGAATTTAAATTACTGTCAATTCGTGTTGAATCGAATTCGAAATCAACGAGTTAGCTTTTAATATTTATATAACATATTTAATATAAAAATATTTTAATAATAATCAATATGTTTTAAAATAATACCTTTGAATATTTTTTAAAAAATAGAAAAATTCAAATTGAGTCAAGCTGATTCGAGCTTGAGCTCAAAAAATTTAAATTGATCTCGACCTGGCTTCATTACATCTGTAGAAGAGAAAGGACATACGTATAACAGAGTACTTTTCTCTAAATAAATGCTCCTTAAGTTCAGCACCAGGAGATTCAAGATGAAAAATGAGTGAGAAAGGGCAAAAGCACCTCTCAAGAGAACCACAAGAAAAATATGCAGAAGTGAAGCAATGAACTCCAGAAGCCAGTTAATTAGGCACTAGTACTTGGTAATTCATAGGACTAAAGATTCCACAAAATCCAAGTCCACCAAACTCCAGTGATAAAACAGGTGGCTAGTCTAAAATTCTATATTACATAAGAGAAACAAACAACTACTTTGATATAATGATTGTCACATAGCCTTGTAACAATGTGCAGTTCTGTTTCCTTTTTGGTCCAAAAGAACGGAGGATGATATGATAGTCACAGAGTCGCTAAGAATATCCCTTGCACTCACAAACAGAAAGCTTGCAAACCTGCCTGCAAACATCAGGAGAACGAACGATCACACACCATGGTGGCAAAGCATTGGGGCATGCTTTGCCCATTCAATGACGCTTGAAAAGTGATTTTTGGTGCCACTTCCTGCAGCCGACCTAGTGACATTGGATTGATTTCTCTTCAGCAAATCCCACAAGATATGGACATCCTCGTACTCGCATGTCCTCACATCGTTGCGCAGCTTAACAAGACCTGTAGGGGATATCAATATGATCTTATAAGCTTTTCATTCTCATTTGTCATACTTGCCTTTATTATACAAATCAAATCAGGAAGATGTTAGAACAAATAACCATAATTGGGAAGCAATAAAAGTTTTGACACAACTTCAAGAACACTACATATACCAGCAAGAAGAAACTAATGGGCTTCTAAACAGTCCATGCTCGTTATCCCAAACAAAAGCCATCATGAAGGTAAAGTAATGTCCAATATGAACCAAGTCCATGTTCCCTTAGCTCATATGAAGCCAATTCAAAAAGGGCTTAATATGAGCCAGACATCCAGGGGTGACAACATGAACTTGTCCATATTAGATGTTTCGTAATACCAAACCAGCCTTTCAAGGCTTGTATGGAATTAAAAATGAAAAGGAATGGTCAAAGACTCAAAACAAGTAGTTTTGTTGAAGAAATATAAAAATACAATTATTCCAACCATAAAAATATCTCAAAGGGAAGTTAAAAACCATGATGATTTCCCGATGCAGAACCCGCAACAATAACACTAATTCTGCTTGCAGGTTTTGAATGAGAAAGGATTGAGCCAGATGTACGTCTGACGTACTTCTTACAATATCTTCCGTCAAGCCAATTAGAATCATCTTTGGGTTATTATTTTATAAGTAACTAGTTTTTTATTTGAATTGATGTGTTTGCTACTATACAAATTTATGTATATACTTAAATCTCATCAACAAGGTAGTGCAAACAACGTAAGCCAAATAGGGACCCATATGCATCGATTGTTCAGCTAAGGATGTTTGTTTGTTTTTTTTTTGGTTCATTGTTCAACTAAGCATGTTCAACCGGACATTTGTCTTCTCCTTTCTCCATTTTCCATTTTATTGTACTTTCCCCAAATGAAAATCATCAGAAAATATAATTGAGGAAACAAGGAAAAAGTACCACCCTTATCTTGATACCACCCCTTCATTGGATTTCACACTGATTTTCAGATATTCAGAATATGCAACAAAATTCCATGTAACAAAAACAGCAATTTACATACAGAACTAATCAGCAGGAAATCTTCTAGGTGCTTGATCCAAAAAAAAAAAAAAAAATCAAGGGAAAGAATGTGTATACACAGTGACAGAGACATGAACATAACACAACTATAAATCAAAGAATTTTGACAAAAAAAAAAAATTATAGGAAAAAGAAAAAGAGAAACGCACCAGATTTCTTAAGACCGAGACGTTTAGCAACCCTCACCCAACTTTTTCTAATGGGAACCATCATTTTCCGCAAAAACTCCATCGCGAATCCCAGCTATGATCGAAGACAACTGAACAAAACCTTCAAAATCCCCTCGCTTCAGCCAGATAGATGTGAGAGAGAGTTACATGGAGAAAAGAGCCAAATACTCAGACAAGAAAGCACGCAATTCACAATATAACACAAAATTCCAATACAGGAACTTCAAGAACCACCCAAGACGAACATTAAAAATTCCAAAGATGAATTCTTTTCAGACCTGAAATTCATGCGTATTACATTGATCACAAAATTTTTCTCTAGATCCTCTCTCTCGGCTCTGGGAGAGGAGGAGAGAGGAGGTTTGACTGGGAAAGGCCGACACTCGGTCGTTAATCGGTTACCGATATACTACTTATTGGGCTCTCTCGAGGCTCACGTTCTACAATGGTGACCCGGGAATGGAGTCTGTGGTGACACGTGGCGGGTAATGCATTCTTTTGGTGACCGCATCTCATGGCGTTGATCCGTTGATTGCGACCTTTAGAGCTGCGGGATCCATTTTGGTCGTCTACGTGGAAGATTATCAATGGCTGATTTTCTTATTGGGTGTGTCTCACGTGGAATATTATGATGTGTGGGGCCCCTTGAAGATATTTTTTTTCTCCTGAATTTGGGCCTTTGACAAAAATCCGTGTTGGAAAAAGCAAACGAATTTCTTTCTTGGACAATTTGTTCCCATGTTGGGCTGATAATTCAGTTGGCAGTGCTGTACGATTTCTTCTTTTTTTGGGATATCTTTTCTATTAATATCTTTCATTTTTGTAAGAGGAAATTACGTGGATAGTCACTCTGGATAATCAATTTAAATTTTAATCTTTTAAATATAATCACTTTGGAAGTTGAAATTATCTTCGTATCCTATTTGGCTAAAATTGACAAATATTTTCTTTTCTTTTTCATAATCTACATTATTGAAAAGTATTATTCAGCTCTAAACTCTCTCTCCCTGATGCGTACATATTTGAAGATTCTAAAAATATATATATGCTCTTTCCATCTCAAATTTTTGGAAAGGTTGAAATTTCATGTAATAAAGATTCGTTTTTATTTTTAAAGGTTTGATCTCTTTTTTTTTAGATATATTATGAAATTAGAGTTTGGAAAGATTTCACCTTTTTTTTTTTGTTGATTGTATAGCCCTATCAATCTTTTATTTTGACCTCTATTTATGTTTGTTTTATATTTTTTATAAAATTATTTGATTTTTATTCTCTTTTCTTTAAAATGATTGAATCTTTATGGAAGAATTTTTTTAAGCATAAGTTGTTTGTGATTATCTATGTACTTAAAAGGCTATATGGGTGGTTTGTAGTCATTATGGGTTGTTTTTTGTGCAGTTTTTTTATCTTTTGAAGTAAAAAATATATTAAATAGTTGTTTCCTATTGTATGGGTTATTTTAAAGTAATATAGGTCATTTGCAAAGGTTGTATGAGTTGTTTGAAAAGTCGTATGGATTGTCTAAAAAGATTTCACTTTTTTTATTTTTCTTAGTTGTATAGTCCTCTCGGTCCTTTTTTTCAAAAAAAATCTGGTTTTTCTTCTTTTTTGTTTACAAATATTGAATTTTCATGAAGGAAATGGTTGTAAATGAGTTGTTTGTGAGTTACTTATCTACTTGGAAGGTTATATGGGTTGTTTGTAGTTGTTATTGGTTGTTTTCAGTGTAGTTTCTTTTATCTTTTGAAGCATACTGTATTAAACAGTTTTTTTTCTATTGTACGAGTTGTTTTGAAGTAATACGAGTTGTTACTTGTAAGTGTTACTAGTTGTTTGAGAGATGGTATTAGTTGTCTGTAAGTTTTATGGATTATATTGTCAATTTATTTTTGTTCATACCTGGGGCATTTTCATACATTTTTAAAGGTATTTGAGTTGTTTATAAGCCTTATGAGTTGTTTTTCCTATTATACAGGTTGTTACACATAAGTGTTACGTATTAGTTGAAAGGTAGCATAGATTGTTTGTAAGCTTTATAAATTATACTATCAGTTTTTTTTGCCTAATTTACTTATTGATTAGGCTATATGGGTTGTTTCAAAACTGTATGGATGAATTTTTTAAAAGGCTTTTGAGTTGTTGCAAAGTCATATAGATTGTTTAGTTCAATGTTTGTTAGTTCTAATATTGTTTTAATCCCAGATCTTCAAAAAGACATTGGTAAGAAATGGGATGATGGAACTTACAAAGGTTGTTATAATATCATAGCCAAGTATAATAACTCAGTCTTGATTGAATGAAAATTCTTCCTACATGTATTTTTATTCACTTCATGTAATTGTAAAATAGAACTTTAGATTGAACAAAATGTATAAAACACTTGAATTAGAGGTGGCATTAGTTATCTCTTAACTTATCCAATACATGTATTTTTATTCATTTTATGTAATCGTAAACAAGAATTTTAGATCAAATGTAACATATAAAATACTCGAATTTGATGTATAAATAATATTTTAGAGGTGGCACAACTAGTAGCAACATAACCAGGATACATTGAATGAAAACAATCAATATATGTAGGAAAAACAACTCGTACAAATAGAAACACAACCTACATGAAATTAAGATGACATACACAACCTGTACAAATAGAAAACACAAACTGTATGATATATAACTAACTGAGCTGGCATTCACAACCTGCACAAGTAGGAAACAACCTACAGGACAAGAAACAACCTAGATGATATATAATTATCATGGATGACATACACAACCAACACACAATCTCATGGTACAGAAACAATCCAAACTTCAATATATTTTTTAGATTTAAGAAAAGAGTGGATCTATTAATGAAATTCGTTATAAAGTTTCAATCTTTAAACAAAAAGCTTTATAACTACGCACAAGAAGCATATGCTGCCCTTAAATTTTCAACCTTTAAACAAAGAATTGAACCTTTACAAGTAAGATGAAACTCCATAAAACATGTTACCTTGCTTGCTTTATACTGTTAATTTTTTATTTATGAGTAAAATGTGACGAAGTCAAAGAACCCAGATACTTGCTGCCTGTGAATTCAAAGCTTGTTAGGTACAGTAGATGCTAAAGCGATTATGGAGTTAGTAAATTGAAGTTTGAAGAGGTTGAAGTAGTGGAGAACGAGAAGTGTCTTTAGGAGAAATGTTAAGGTGGTGGGGGAGTTACGAGTTTTTTTTTCAAAGAGAGGTGGCGGGATTCTGTAAACACCAACTTGTTCCTTTGATAAATTAACAACCCGTACCTTCATTTCATGTACTTGTTATTTTGTGCTTTCCCGCTTATTTCAAGGGTAAACTAGTCAAAAAAAAAAAACCCTCTTAGAAAAAAATTGTACAATTTAAAATAATGGTCAAAATTCAAAATCCTTATTCCATTTGACACTACTCTGAAGCAGCCCCTTAATTTAATTATGATATTTGGGTTAGTCCAATTTTGGCTGCTTTTTGGGACAATTATATCAATGTGAAAAGATGCATTATACAAAATAACTCATAAATTTATAAATATTATGCATTGTTATTTTTAAGTGTATGAATAGATTTTTATAGTATGAGGGAGATGGTTTGGACCATTATAGTAGTTTGTAAAAAGATGTGGGATCATGATGTTAGAAATAAAAAATTTGTAGAAGCATTTTATAATTCATCCTAAATATATATGATCATATCGGTGAAAAGTCCTTTAAAATATGGTGATCACTTTAATATTGATGATTTGAATTTATTTTTTGAATTACAAAAATTAAAATAATTTTTTCCAAAAGAAATTAACCTTCAAAATATTTAACTATATAAAGAAATTAAGTTTATTTCCAAATGCTCTTGTAAAATATTACTTGCAATTCTGATAACAATTGGAACTGTTGAAATCAATTAAATTTTATTTGAGAAAGACTATATTGCAAGATAGGTTGAATTGATCAGCTAATCCATATTATCTATCGAAAATAAAATATTAGAATGTCTCAATTATAAAACTATAATAAATAATTTTTTAACCTGAAAATATCAAAAAAATAAAAATACATATTATAGAACTATTTCCTAATTCTCACATGAGACCCGAGAAAGGTTGGCTCGGTCATGCTTGGTTTGAATTTAATAGCTTAGAAGATATGGTTTTTCAACAAAAAAAAAAAAAAAAAAGGGGATTTTAAGTCAATTTGATCCCACAAGTTTGAATCTAAAAACAATTCGATCCCTTAATTTTTTTTTCGACCATAATTGTCCCTTACATTTTTACGAGTAGTCAAAATGGTCTCAACTATCAATTTCCAACCACTCACACGATGGGATCAGTCATGTACATTGCACATGAGTGTTAAAATAGTCATTCCATCATAAAAAGACGTCATTTTAAATATGAATTTTTTTAAAAAAAAATCCTTCTTCTTCGATGACTTCTTTTCTTCCGACAGTCCAACCGATAGCAATACCGCTGTTGTTTTACATGGTAACACTATTGGTTCATTGGCTAAAGGAAAAAGTATACGAATAAGACAAATTAGAGCAACAGCTCTCAGCTTTAGCTTAGATTAACAAAATTTACTAATTAGAAGTTTGTTTCATTTCTTTCTTAATTTTTCTGGTGGACATAATTCTACTCTTCAAACCTAACTGCAGAAGCTTTTTCCTTTCCAAATGTTCTTCTGCTCAGTAGTGCCTTCCTGCCCCACGAAATGCTTTTCTTTGCTTCTGAGATGGGTGGTCTTTGAGGAATCATCAATCTGGATTGCTGACTGGCAGCCTTACCAACCAATAATTACCTCAAAGGCGATGGTCAGACAGGCAGGTAGGGGCTTCAAAACCAAAAAGAGATGCGAGCTTTATTTCCTTCTCTGCTATTGGATGTCATAGTGCAGAACGTCTTTCTAACTTCCAGTCTATATAAAACTAGTTAGCAGAGGTAAGTCTTCCGCTTTCTTTCATAACAGAGCCGTTATTCCCGGCTGGCATTGAAGTTTCTCGCTGGCGAAGGAGATGCATTTCTGGTGCTGGTGGTATGACTGTCATCATTTATTCTTTTCTACAAGAGGTTCTTTTGGCCAGAGAGGATGCATGGAGGCAGTATGACTGGGCTCTAGAAAGAAAACGGCAAGGGAAAAGCCGGAGAAGAAGAAAGGATTTTTTTTTTGGATTGAAATCTAGCTTCAAAATGATGATGTTTCATGATGCAATTATAATTTTACCCCACACATGCAATGCACATAACCTGCTCCATCATGAGAGTGATTGAAAATTGAAGGTTAGGATTATTCCGATTACCTGTAAAAACGTGAAAGATCGTCATGGCTGAAAATAAACTTAAGTTTATCCAAACTTGTAAAACCAAATTGATTAAAAATCCAAAAAAAAATTCTGGATTCTTATTTTTTATTTCCTTTAATCAAGAACGTACAAATATTAACAGAATAAGAATGTTTCCAGAACCACTCCATCAATAATGACCCCAAAGAAGAAACAGAACTGCTGCCTTTGATATAATCAACAGGAGCTTTTGTGTGAGCTCTTGAGTCAACCCCAACATCAATAATGATCCCAAAGAAGAAACATCGGAATCCCACAAGTTGAATCCAGTAAAAGAACTTTGAAGAAAAAATAGGTAAATTCCACTCATAAGAAGAAAACTGTACAAGGTCTTGAGAGACAAATTCATGAACACAGAAATCCGGCCCTGGCTTTACAAGAAACACTAAGTTAGCAATCAGAGATCCAAACATGCTGGTCATTCGCGATAGGGGTGATGCTAGGACTAGGGACAGAAACACGTCAGGCCCTCGTGGTTAACAGGCACGGCCTATTAAACAGGCACTTGTCCTGAGTCTACACTAGCCTACCCTAAGGCCGAACGTTGTCCCTTCCCCCAATAATGATGAAGACAGAATGTAGAGCTAATCAAGCAGCTGCTTTTTGTAGGTTTGCCATGTATGTTAAATATATGGTCCAGAGGTATGCAAAGGTGCTGTTCACCAATGGCTATCAAAATTCATAACTTCAATTGGTTAGCAAATTGAAACTGACTTCATAGCATTGAGAAGTATCAAATTACATAAAAGAAAGAACTACACTTTATTTCCTTGAAGGCTGTATGAGTTATTTGGCAAAAGTTCTTACCTGTAAATGGATAGGGACGATTTTGTATGTGAAAAAATCACATACTGGCCAGAACAAAAGGCCATTTAGCAATGTTGGCAGCAGATCTCGCTTCAGTCTGCCAGCAATCTCAGTGATAGTTTCTCCTGAAGCATTAGGTGAAAAGGAGAGAAAAAAGGTCCCCAATAGGGCAAGAGCAAGACAAAGATCACATTGGAGTTCAAAAACAAGCACTTCTCCCTTCGGAATTGAATATCTCATTTTGACTTGATAAAAAATTATAGAGTACATTTGATTTTTATAAAAGTTACTAATTTATCCTTCTTATAATCAATGTAGTATGTAGTTAGTGGATAAGACCTTGTGCTGATAGATGTAAATCATAAAATTAAAGAGGTTATTAATGAGATTATATATTAAAAATCTATCTATTTAAAGATATGAAATATTCAATTCTAGATAACCTAAAATGAAAATATGGACATTAAAATCTGGATGGAGGGACTACAGAACTTCTAGCAATCCATGATACAGGTTTTTCCCCTTCAATTATCATTCTATTCCTTCTTAATTCAATGATGAAACTCTGATAGATCTGAAGAATTTAGGATCTGCACCAGGAGTCAAAATCTAGCTTACTTTAACTCCCCCACATTTCAATCCCTCGTAGAGCAGAATCACCATACTAAGCTCCCATCATCATTTTCTTGTGAAGGGTAAGCCATTATTATGCAGACTTACCCCAATTTAGATGACATTATGTTCTAAAGTAAGCAATAGACAAATATCAGTAGCAGCTTGCTAACCAGTCATACATATGAGCTTACAACAAATAAAGACTAGGGAAACTAATTGTACAAGTATTATCCTTCTTTTGAAACCCTCTAGAAGCATGCTGTTCTAGCATTGTCAGCATATAACCAAAAGAGCACATTACTACAAACTTGGTTCCCTAGATATTCCACCAAAGAAAACTCTCTTAGCTGTAGGATTAAAAATTTTGTTTTTTAAATAACTCTTGACCTCCAAGATTACTTTGCAATCAAAAGGAAACAAAATATGAGAACAAGAGAACTCCTCGACTAGTTTGATGGAAACAACAGTATGCATCAATGAAAGGATTACAACCTCAAATCTATATATTCTTCTTATTCAACAAATTTTCAAAACAAGAAGGAAATATGTACCTTGAAGAGCTGCATTATATGAGAAGAAAAAAGAAGTAATATAAGGTCCAAATACAAGCTGTCCCACCACAATTTTCTTCAATGTAGTGAGTATATCTCGCTTAGGCAGCATTCGGCCAATGAAATTAAACCAAATATGTTGTGAAAAACCTAATATAAACAGCCCATACCCAGCCATCCTCAATGTCCTTACGAAGTCCAGGGCACCTGAAGGTGGCATCGTAATTTTCTGACAATAAACTCAGAACAAAAATCATCAATTCATGAAAGCAATCCGAGATTTCAACCACAAATAAATTTCAAAATGAGGATGGTTAAGACTTTCCATTTTCTCATTCTTTTTGTCCCAGATAAAAGCAAGAAATCACCCCATTTCCTTTTCTTGCACCATTTATATTATATTCTCGTATTTAAATTCATAAAAGGAAAAGCTTTTTCTTATTAAAGATGAGATAAGTCTGCCTCCACTGTGTTTAATATTTTTGCCCATCTTAAGTATCAGACAATAATTTTTCTAGAAATTTGATGATCTGGGATTTTTTTAAAAATAAAAAGGATAAACAAGTGTTTTTTTTTTTTCTTCTTTTTCCTTTGAGGTACATTGTGTACATGTTTATACTTTCCTATTTAATTTAGTACTGGGTTTTATATTTATTTCCAAATATTTCTATATTTCCTCTTCAAATTTGGATTTTGACACTATATTAAATTCCTCTTCCGATTTGGATGTTGACATTCGATTAGTTTACTCTTTAAATTTGGATCTTGACAGTCAAAAGGCTATTTATAAATCCCAAGGAAATCAAAGGATTTCACAGAAATGTTGGGGGGGGGGGGGAACGCCAACAAGAATCATTCGAGAATGGAGAATTTCAAAGCAGAAATCCAACTTCTTCGTGAAGGAGACGCACTGGAGTCCCCAAAACAGAGGTGAATTGGTGGTACGAGGAAAATCAAGAATCATCACTAGATGGTATGAAGAAGATTAACCAACAAGTGGAGAATTGGACTGCTTCTGAACAACATTGGAAAACTCAAAAGAGGAGTTACGATGAATTTGCCGAAATCTTGCCTTCACGTAGAGTGGTCGTTGGAGATACAGAATTTCAATTACAAAAATTATCTCCTTTTATGCGTGATATTTAGTCCTTTCAAGCAGCAATTCTAGACTAGAGCTTCATTAAAACTTTTTCTTTGTTATCACTGTACAAAAATTCATCTCATAATGAAATATTTTTGGTACGAATGCATACTAAATCTTTATCTCACTAAGAACCAATGCAATATAAAAATTCAAATAAAAATTTACCTGGGAGGTCAAATCAGCAGCTGCATAAATAACAGATGCCGATATACTTTTGGTAAGAATTGGCCGGGAATTGAGCACTGATAAGTACCAAGATAGGGCACCCATCTTCTGATTCTTGGGAGACGATGGCAACGAACAATAGTTTGACCTTCTAATGAATGAAGAATAGATTGAATGCAGAGGTTTCCCACGGATCCCAGATTCAGAATTGCAAAAATTGAATCGAGAATGGAGCTGCAGATTACTTCTATTTGTGAAACATTCAGAAAAGATAGAAGATGAAGATCTTTGGTGGTAGCTGTGGAAGATGTCGCGTTTGGAGGTGTTTTTGGTGATAAAATTGATTAATTTCATTGGAGAGTTAGAATAAATCTTCTTATTCTTTGGGCGCAGAAGGTGATAATTAGGGCTGGATATTTGTGACTGACAAAAACAAAGAGTTATGAGCATGCCCCGGGAATTCGTTCCACGGTAGCGGGAGAAGTAGCTTCTGCTGGCCCAATTTTTTACTTCAGACACATTATTGGGCCTCTTGACTAATTCTCCCAGGCCTATGGTTCACTTTGTATGTGGTACATGGTTTTTTTTAGAAAATTAAATAAATTAACTAATTAAAAAATAAATCTCTTATTTCTATTATGGAATATTATTACTATACGACTTATTTAATCGTAGAATAATCTTATTTATGATTAAAAGATTATGAGTGTGTGGTGACAATAACAAATTAAGCATTGGAATAACTGAGTCGAAATGTATAAAAAAGTTTATAGCATATTACACTCATTCATAAAAGTATATAGTATAAAAAGAGTTATTTGTTTTAATTTAAAAACTATTGAGTTTTGAAGAGTTTGAAGGTGCTTTTTGAAATGAAGTTAAAGATCTTGTGATTTCTTTGGTGATTTTAGACTTCTGAAATATTCTTTTCTTCTTTTTATCATATGTCTTTTTTAAAGTTGACGATTTGGTTGGTTCAAATAATATTTCTAATGATTGATTTACAATATTTTTTAAAGGGAAATTAGTGAATTTATCTATAAATTATTTTCAACTTTCAACATAGGTCCTAAATTTATCTAAAATGTTTTTTGATTTGTCAGATAAGTCCTTTTATCAGTTTTATAAGCTATTTTTTCAAGTTAAAAGACCTATTTTCTAACTTAAAAAATGTTCAAGGACCTAAAATGTTTAGAAAACAATTGAGAACCAACATTGTAGGTTAAAATAGTTTAAACATGAATTTTTCTGATTTATTTACCAAAAATAACTTAACAAATTAAAAATTTCATAACAACATTTAACATTGCAAAAAAAAAAAACGAAAAGGGTTTGTTATTTTTAAAAAAGCTTAAATGATCAAATTTAGCTTATTTTTAAATCAACTTTTCCAATCATTTTTTTCGAACAAATTTTTTAAACTCTGTTTCCCCTATTTTTTCTTTTTATTGCTCCACTAATCTTTATATTTTTCTTTTGCTTTATTTTTCACTTATTTTATTTTCTTTCTTTCTCTCACTGCTTTATTTTGAAAATAAATAATTTAAACATGATCAATACTAGTTCAGCTTAAATACCTTCTAACGTGTATAATAAAAATATATTGTATTTTTTATAAAAAATAATATCAAATTATTTAAAAGTCTTTTTAAAAATTTTTTTTATTGAATAATGGATCTAAATTACTATATTCAAATAAGAAACATTTTAATTTAAAAGTTTACTTTTTTTTCAATAAAATATTGGAAACAAAAACTCCCAATAAACTCTAAATTTACTTAATCATGAGCAATTTGTTTTAGCATTTAGTTTACTTAATATATAAAATAGTTGGCGATTTATATTTTTGTTAAACAAATCCATAAATTTCATCCTTAACTATTTTAACCTGTAATGTTGGCCCTCAATATACTTTTTAAACATTTTAGGTTCCTAAATATTTTTTGAGTTGTAAAGACTTGAAAAAATTGACATGTACCTATAGCACTAGTAAATTATATATCCCACAAAACTAAAAATATTTAGACACCTAGAAGTTTTTTTTAAAAAAAAATCAAGTACCTACATTAAAAGTTGAAAATAATTTGGGGATGACATTCATTAATTTGCTTATTTATCTTTTAAAGGTTTATAAAATTTTATTTATTTTAAAATATTAATAATAAAAATTTTCACATTATACACATAAACTAAACTTCAGGGAAAATCACATCTCATGGTTCATTCCAATAAGAGCAAGGACACTACGGGTGCGACCGAGTTGAATCTAACTAAATTTAAACAAAAAAATCAAGTTTGAGTTCATTGAATTGAATTTTGAATATTGAACTCGATTTGTTTTAATTTTTTAAAAAATATATGTATTTAAAAATGTTTATTTTGAAAATATATTTATTATTATTAAAAAAATATAAATATTTATAATTTAAATCAAGTTTATATATAATTATTTAAAATATATTATATAAATCTTAAATTCTACCTCATGCTTCAAATTTAACCGAAGTGGTCGAAGATTTAACACTTAAACGAACTTGGATAAAATTTGAACTCGACTTGTCCAGTTTATAAAAAGGTTGGTCTCGTTTGCACCCCTTTGCGACACAGAGTACAACTTGGCTCAAGATCGAATGGAATGGCGTATAAACTGAACTTCTGAAGATCGGATTCGGTTCTTTCTCCCATGATTTAAATCACCAGTAAACGCAGTTATACATTTGAAGCAATTTGCATAAAACCATCCTCCGGTCTGTCCCACTTGTGTCGCCATTACATTCGTAGGAGAAGAATCTAATGGACCCTTCAATTATGAAGTTCCTAGAAGAAGACGAGGTTTTTGGTCTCCCTCTGTATTGTCTACCCATTGATCAATTTTGTTAAATATTTTGAATTTTAAGACTGGCTTTTTACGATTTATTTTTTGCCATTATTAATTGCAGGATGAGACAATGCATTCTGGGGCGGCTGTGGATGCGCTCACTGCTGCCCTTAATAGGGATATTGAAGGCGGTGCCTCCACACCCTCTGATTCAGATAATAGTATGAATTTTCTGAGTCCTAGTACTGCCATTGTTGTGTTCTCATTTCTTTCTCATACTGAAATGGGAAGAAAATGAAGAAGAAAAACCTGATCTTTAAGTGGGTTCTGTAGTGTAATTGTTTTGAAGGGGAGACTTGGAATATTAAACTTTGATGCATGTTGGAAAATAAAATGGCATCCGATGTTATGTCTCTTTTCTGTACCTAGCTGCCGTTAGTCCTATTTGTTTTCTTCGATTTCCCAATGAGTCCTTCAATTGACTCGGGTGATTTTGATTAGGGCTATAGATATCATTACCTGCCAGTTTTTAAAATCTCTTCCTTTCCTTTGATATAATTTCATCACAAGGACCTTGAATTTTGTAAGAGATGTAGAGGGGTGATATAACTGGGGTCTTATACTTTAATTTTTTTGGTTCATATCTGTTAGGGCTCCAAATTGTAGCCTTTAAAATGCAAAGGAGGAGTCTAACATATATATTATTAAATTTTTCTGTGGTTAGTAGGCTTTTTCATATTCTAGGAAATATCAGATAATGGAATTCACCAGTTTACATTTCTAGCACTTTTGTTATTATTTTGTATTTTGTTTTTGGTGTATTTTGTGGTGGTATACTGCGTTTATGTTTATGTTTTTTACTCCGTCAGTCCAAAATTGAATGTATATTTTTCATTTTGAATTGTCTAAAATTGAATATCTCACTTTTAGAATTCGTTAAAATTTTACTAATAAATTAACATTACAACGTTAGAACTGAACTTAGTTAAATTTTTTCCTAAAATTTGAGTATGTCAAAATCGGATATTCCACTTTGGATGGAGGGATTAACATGTATTAATACGTGCATATGTGTAATTACTGAACAACCTGTGTCTCTATGCATTTAAATATATTTCATTTATGACCGTATTTTCACATCTTTTTAATTACCTATTTGAGTTTAAGCAAGTTTTTGAATACTTAATTTCTTGATTAGAAGATTCCCTATCCTCGTTTACTTTGGGACCCTGACTGTGGTGGTACCTTTGATTTTTTATACCTGGAAGCTTCATGATGTTGATGCCTTTGATTGAAACTGTAGCTGCATTGTCTCATGGAAGCAGTTACACATCAAATCAGTTTCTTTCCCATTGCAATACTTCCACCAACAAAGAGAATGTTAACACTAGAAGTCAGCAAGATGCTCTGGTTGTACAACAAAATGAGCCAGAATCAGCAGAAATGGACTTTAAACAACATTGTTCAGTTCTAGAAAATCAGAAACAGCCAGTTGATCCCTTTACATCACAAGCTGATCAAAATTTTCTTAATGTAGCCATGCAAGATTCTGAAATTATTCCAGCCCATAAACAGGTGCCTGGGCCTGACAAAATCCAAAATCTAGATCATGATCCCGAGCTTGCAAAATTACAGAGTATAAATAGCCAACAGCAATCTATGACAGCAATTAGATCGCAACAGACTGTGGCTATGGGGACAAATAGTCAACAGGCTGTAGCTCCGGGTGTAAGTAACCAACCTGCCATGACTATAGGTGGCAGTAATCAACAGGCAAGTAATAGTAATCGTGGGAAACAAGTGCCTTTTGCCCTGTTGCTTCCAGTCATACAGTCCCAACTAGACAAAGACAGAGCAATGCAACTTAATACTCTTTATCATAAATTGAGGGTATGTTTGCAGATTTCTGTGTAATATTCTCATCTTTGTTGTATGAATTTGGAGAATTTCATCTTTTCATTCTTTCTGGGCATGTTTATTTACAGATAAATGAGATCTCCAAAGAGGCTTTTGTTCAACATATGAGAAGTATTGTGGGAGACCAAATGCTAAAGATGGCTGTGTATAAGATACCTCAGGTGAGTTGCAGTGCTGCAAATTTATTTGATGCATAGAAAATACTAATTCAGAGAATTTTGAAGATTGATCCTAAGCAAGCCAGAAAACAGGTTTCTAAAAACTCACAGCATGTGCCAAGTCAACTTCCAGTGCAGTTACATGCTCCATCTCAACAACAGCAGTTGCCAACTTCATCACCTGGTTTTAAACTTTACCCAAATCTCACTCATTTGGATGACTTCCATTGGATGGTTCAAAACTATTTTCCTTACTAGTTTCACTTCCACATATACAGTGCAAAAGGTGACAGATTCGAGCAATCAGATAACTGATGGTGATGCATCAACATCATTTGAGGTAGACAACCATTCAGACTCTCATGGAATGCAGGCAAACCAAATGTCCACCTCCAGTTTGATCCCTAAGAACCAGGATAGGGATCACTCTTCTTTTTCACTTCAGGGAATTAACAAGCAGCAGCAACAGCATATGCACTTCTCACAAGCATCATTTCCTGCATTTGGAAGTAGTGGATATCATCCGCATTCAACAATAAATCCTAATTCTGCAGCAGCCACTGTCAAACGGCAACCCCATGACTTGCAGATGAGACAAATTCCCTCTTATCAGAGCATGGGCACAGCTCAATTAGGGACGGCAACTCAGGGCATGAATGTGGCCAACATGCCAAATTTTGATCAGAAGAGATTGAATGGTGCACCTCTTGCTCGTCTAACAAACAGTTCAGGGCTGCCACAGCAAAGTGGGGTTCCATCATCCAAGACCTATATAAAGCAGGAACCAACTGATCAATTAAATGAACAATGCAAACAGTTCCCTGCTCCAAATGGTTTATCTTCTTTTCCTGTGCATCCTGAACGGTGTAATGCTCTTCCTGAAACTTTAAAGGATGAATCTTTTGAGATGCAGTCATCGAGAGTGGGGTTTGCATTACCCACAAGTACAATGCCCTCGAATTCGCTACCTTCATCCATGTCAACTCGGATGGACTCTAATAATTTGGTAATCATTTAGATCTTGTAAACCTGATGGTCTGATGTGCTGCTATCATGAGTCATTTTCTGGATTGGATTTTTAGCACCCAGATTTCTCTCCCATTTTGCTCTTGGATTAGGGCCTTCATAGTCACCATCTTTTTTAATTGTTTTTTCTAAAATCAACTAAAGATAATTCGCAAGCTTCAAATGATGACAGAGATTGTTGCCAGTGCTTGTTGATTTTCTCATTGCACAATAATTTCCAATAATTGATTTCTGATCTGGAAGTTTCATGCATTTGTAGCTATAGTTACTATGTCATAACTAGTGAATTCTTGAATAGATGAGTCTGTGCTTTGTTTTTGACCTTTACTGATATTCAGACATCTTTTCCTATTTTACATTGCTGTCTGTATGCTTTTCACAAGTTGAGTTGATTAAAACTGATTTAGCTTTTGTTTACTTATAAACTGGTTATCATTTATCTGTACACTTAACCTTTTAGTTTTTCTTAACTGACTATAACTTACTGTGTCTTTTTGGCATCCTGTTGGTTTGGTGCAATATTTCCCCTCTTTGGAAACTTCCAGCATAAACTTTATTATCTCAATAGAAAATGTGATTTTGTGCTTTCTATAGCAATCTGGAGTTAGTTATAATTTTATTTACTATCACTATATATGATCTCTATCTCTGCTATTCTATCTCTCCCCTCTCAACCAGTTAAACTCGAGAATACCTCCTGCAAATTCTCCCATTGCACTTGGAAACAATGCCAAGGTGCCTACTAAAAAACCTTCAGTTGGTCAAAAAAAGCCACTGGAAGCCCTTGGGTCCCCACCATCCGCTTCAAGGTAATATAACCTAGACCAAGATGGATTACACAAGATTCTCTTTTAATTAATGAAGCAACATCATGGTTTTTGTACCTATTGCTAAGTTTCATTATCATTGTTTCTTCAAATTTATCTGCCATGTTCTCCAGTAAAAGGCAAAAGGTATCAGGGGGTTTTCTTGATCAGAGCATTGAACAACTCAATGATGTCACTGCTGTCAGTGGTGTTAATCTCCGGGTAATGTCTCTGCCCCCTTTCCTGTTACCAGCCTCTTTCTCCCAACCCCATCCCTTCCTGAAAGAGAAGAAATGGAAGAAGAAAACTGAAATTCGATTTTTAGAAGCCACCTAAATGTATTTGCAGTAAGTAATGCCAGGGCTTCCAATCGTAAGTTTAATATCATTCTACATTTTAATATATGGAATAGGAAGAAGAAGAGCAACTATTTTCTGGGCCAAAGGAAGATAGTCGTGTTTCAGAAGCATCTCGTCGCGTTGTGCAAGAAGAAGAGGAAAGGCTAATTTTAGAGAAAATTCCACTTCAACAGAAACTGGCAGAAATTTGTAAATCTTCTTTTTGTTGATTACTTCTATAGATTTAATATCATATGTACAGAGGTGCAATTCTAGAACAAGTGATTGAGCATTTCTGGCATTACTTTTGTCCTTGTATTGCAGTAGCAAAAGGTGGCTTGAAAAATATCAGCAATGATGTAGAACGATGCTTGTCACTGGTTAGACTTTGATATCTTTAGTTTTGTTGTAATTTGCTTTGAATTTTGTTATTCCAATAAGTACTATCTTTCAGTGTATGGAAGAAAGAATGCGTGGACTGATATGGAATCTTATCAGATTGTCAAAGCAGGTTGCTTTTGCATGATTTTTATTATTGTTCCCTTTCCTTCTGATAAACAGGTTTTTATGAAAAATGAGTTGAATTTTTTTTTTTCTTTTTATTCATTTGGATAGAGAGTAGATATGGAGAAGTCTCACCACAGAACCATAATCACCTCAGATGTTCGTCAACAAATCATGTCCATGAACCGAAAAGCTCGGGAGGAGCTGGAGAAAAAACAGGCTGAAGCAGAAAAGGTCCAACAACTGAATGAAGTGAGTCATTCTTTCACTTGATAAGTAAACTAACAAATGTCTATGGTATTTTCAGTTCTATTTTTCTCTAATCAGAGATTCTGTCTTGTGAAGCAACCTGAAGGTAATCCTGTAGCTGATCTAGAGAAGGATAAAGATGAAAGCCGTGGAAAAGCTCCAAAGGTACCAAGGTTTTGTTCCTTGCCTGACATCATATGATCCATCCTTTGCTGCAGGTAAATATTTCATGGTTCCTGACTTTTCATGTATTTACAGGCAAACAAGGAAGAAGATGATAAGATGCGGGCAACTGCTGCAAATGTGGCAGCCAGAGCTGCTGCTGGAGTAGATGACATGCTCTCAAAATGGCAACTTATGGCTGAGCAGAACAAGCAGAAACGTGTAGGAGGAATTGATGCTTCTTCTGGTTTGCAATCTTTGGAAGATACTAGTCAGAAGGCATCTTCTAGAAGAGATAACCAAGAAGCAGACAAAAGGGGCCAGTCTGTTCCTACCTCCATTCCTGGTATGTTTGTTTCTTCGGCTAAATTTCAGATGATATATGTTTGGCCTGAAAACCATGGCTACCATCATCAAGCTACATGAAACTTTTTCTAGTTTAGCTTACTGATCTTGATGTAATTGTTGCACCAAAATATGAAGGATGTAATTCATGAGAAGAATTTTAGTGGATGAAATTTGTATACTAGGCCGCAATAGCTTCTTTTTCGTACGTTAGCATCTCAATCTTAGAGGGAAGCAGGAAAAACATTACCAAGTTTCAAAATATAAGTATTTAGACTTTTATACACAAATAAATAAATGCTTTATAGTCAGACTACCTAAAAAGCATTCTATCAAATCACTTAGGAAACTGAAGTGAGAAAGACTACCAGTTCAGGTTTATACTGTGGCCTTACTATCTACCAGCTTTCCTGTTGCTTTTAGTTCAGGTTCTATGACTTAACTGATGATGCTTGCTGAACCGTACAGCCTTGGCTGTCATCTTGTACTTCTGCGTTGCTATTTCCTTTTTTGCTCACATGACTGCATATCCTAAAGCATTTGCTTATGCAATATCAACAATGATGCCTAGAGTTTATTTTGAGTTGTTCTTACACTGGATGCTGGCATTGGATGATTTTCAATTTTATTGATAACTTGTTATTTATAGGGGATGCTTCTTTAGTTATAATTTTTTTTCTTTTTGGCACTCCTTACTTGAGTTCTGTGCATGAGCAGGTAGGAAAGTTGGAAGAAACCAAGTGATTGTGCCTCAACACATGGTAGATCGCAGTATCTCTGTTAAGGATGTGATTGCTGTTCTAGAAAGGGAGCCTCAAATGTCAAAATCAGCACTAATGTATCGGTTGTACGACAAAGTCCGTAATGATGCCACGTCGGAATAACAGAGTCGGAATACACACCATTGACCTATCAAACAAGAAAAGGGTAACACTGAAAGAACCATTTTGATAACTTCTGTGCCTTGGCATAGAGGAAATGAGTTTGCTAATGCAAATATGTTTTATTCATAACCAATTATTCTTTTGTTGCTCATGTTAATATATAAGTTGCACTTCTCCTTAAATTATTGAAATGTACTCTGTTTCTCCATGCGGCTTTGATGGAAATTGTTCTTGGGAAAGGTTATCCAGGCCAATTGTGAACTTGGGAATTTGATTAGCAAATAAAATCAACTTGATATTTTAGTTTTTGATTTCCATCAAAGGGATGTTAGTTGAAACTGGGGGTTCATGAAAAGGTAACAATTTTGAAGTGAATAGGAATGGAAAAGTATGCATTCATCAGCATATTAAATTTATATTTTCAAAGGTAAACTGCAAACCCCTTGTTTTTGATACTGCAGGCTGCTTCACCAAACCTTTATAGGACTTCTTGGTCTATGGCTTCCTTCTGATCTTGAATTCTCTCAACAAGCTTTGCATCTCAAAATCATTAGCTTTTTCCCCAAATTTATTCATCTTCTGAAGTTGTTTTGCTTGTTATCTCAGTCATGGATTATTGATGTTCTCCAGAAATGGAGATATTTGAACTCAACCTTTCAATAATACTCACTCGACCTACATTTCTTGATTTTCTTCTGTGGATTGACGGAGGGGAATATTTGATGAAATGATAAGAACAAGTGGGTGTATTTTGCTTACTTGCATCCTGGTTGTTGGATACTTTCTTTGATTATATAATGAATTGGGCTCTAAATTTTTTTATTATACATTCGTGTGTTATATTCACATTTAAATTAGTAAAAATTTAAAATTAATAAAAATTTAAAATATGTCTCTAAAAGATTAAATTTTCTTAGAATTTTTTTTTTAAAGTTTAATATATATAATATATCAAAAACTAATAATTAAGGATCGCATGTCAAATTTCTATTAGTGTAACAGTGAGTAATACGCAAATATTTTATAAAGATCTGAAGCCATTAACTAACTAGAGGGAGTAATTTAAAGAAATTATTTTTGCTTTTTGTCAAAAACTTTACTTTTTAACAAATATGAAAAAGTGAACCAGAGGGAGTACTTTAAATTCCATGAACTTAATTACTAACTCGAACTAATAATGATATAAAAAACAATGCATTGATTTAGATGAAGTACTAAAATCACCCTCGTATAAATTACATAGCAAATTAAAGAAAGAATCGCAAGGGTAAGAATTAAAAAGGTACAATAAATAATAATAAAATTTTATAAAGTAGATTATGTTATAAAACAAATTTAAAGGTTTAAAACAATCTACATTTTAAATTAAAGGGAGTATAATTTAGTACTATCTTCTATATATAATTAAGTTCATGAGATCTATAACGTACTCTTTCTGTCCGTAATTCAAATTCTCATTTTCCATTTTGAATTATTCGAAATTAAATGTCACAATTTAATTAAATAAAAATATTATTAAGAAAAGTGATATATTAAAATTTAAATTAATAAGTCAAATATTTTTTCATGAAATACATGCAAATCAAATTAGTATATTCAATTTTAATAAGCGGATTTGTTAATGCGCGCTCCAACTGTTACCGTAATGGAATTCTTGCTCCGTTTGGTTGGCTGCATGAGCACTGTAGTCAGAATTCCGTTTCGGTAACGGTTGGAGCGCGCCTTAACAAAACCGTTTTAATAAGAGAGTATAATTTAGTATCTTCCATAAATGGAAAATTTGGTTAAAAATTACCCCATTAGGAGGAAATCAAATGTCCATGTCTATTTTTCTAAATTAAGAATATTTTTTTAAAAAAAAGTTTTACTAATAATTTTTACTGTATCATATATTATCTCCATCATTAAATATAATTCATTAACGACTATTTAACAATAATTAAAATTAAGATAACATTTTTTTTCAATAAAATATTTTATCTTCATCCTTTGGAACTTTTGAACATAATTTCCCTACAATGTTTAGGCCAATTTTAACACGATTAATTAACCATTAATCACTTGACATTTTAGTCCTAGCTGTCTCTGAGTTAAAACTGATTAATTAGAATCATATAATGGATGGAGGAGCAATTACAAACGTGTTAACATTAAAAATATTATTAAATGTCTAGTTAAAGTGTCATTTTTAAATGTAAAAGGAAAAAGAAGGGGAAAAACCAAACACCATCCCAGGTTCTTATCGATAATTCACAGAAGAAGAATCAGTCGAAATTTCTGTTGATTGAGCCTCTCGTCAGTATCAACTTCGAGTTTTTTCATAGCTATGTCTCAAGCTCGAGTTTATACAGACATCAATATTCATCGACCTCGAGATTACTGGGATTACGAATCCCTCACCGTTCAATGGGGGTAATTCGTACTTCTAACCATGTTCAAAGCCCTAATTTTTTTATCCTTTTTTCTTCTGTTCCTTTTCATGCATAAATTTTGTTTTTTTTTTTTTTTTTTTTTGCCTTTTCGGTGGTTTTTGCTTTGGGTAGAGGTCGTTTGATATTCGATTGTTTTGTTCTGATGGGTTTTGGTTTTTTATTTGCTTGTCATCTGAGTTTTATATGGTGATTTTTGGTAGTTATTTTCTATTCGTTTGTTTGTTGAGGCTTAGGCTATGGTCTGGACTGGGATTGAATTGCTATGTCTATCCAAGCGGAGTTGAGTTTGTTATGTGCGGCAGTTTGTATGAAGGTTTTTTACTTTTCTGCATATTTGTGATTGTTATGATTTTCATTTTCGGGTGTACATTGCTGCAGTTTTGATGTTGGATATACCTTTGTATTTTTATCTTTCAAAAGAAAGGAGGTGAACATGCTAAGAAAGTATAGGAAGGCAAAAGTAACAGAGATGATACTAGGTTGACTCAATTTGAGATTATTTAAACTAATGAAAGAACTATTCCCTTTTTCTTTTAATGGATGTGCAATCAGGGTTTTTCTTTGTTCTGTGATGGGGCTTCCTTTTCACAAGTTGCCTCCTTTTTTTTTATAATAATTGTGATGATATCAATGCCTCAAATTTCTTCATCATGGTGTTGCAGGGACCAAGATGACTATGAGGTTGTTCGAAAAGTGGGAAGGGGGAAGTACAGTGAAGTCTTTGAAGGCATAAATGTCACTAACAATGAAAGATGCATTATCAAAATCCTTAAGCCTGTCAAAAAGAAAAAGGTAGACTGAACTATTTCTCTCACTTCTCTTAAATTGATGCTGAATTATGGTTTTGTATATCAATGCACTGTTTCCATTGAATATTTTGTTGGCACCTCCTGGCAACTAACTATAAAACTTTTTCTAACAAGTATTTAACTTCTTTTTATTTCTCCGTATGTTTCTGTTCTTAGTGTTTCCTGGTTAAAAATATTTACTTCTTTCTAATCAAGGAACTTCAGAAGACAATATAAAAACTGGACACATTCTTGTTAGCTGTTATGCTTTTCATTAGCATGTTATTGTGAAGAACGACTTTATCACATAGCCTTAACAAACATCTTGAGATGTTACACTTTCCTCTTTATTATTTAGATTGTTTATGTAGTTGTCACCTTACCACTTTCTTCCTTTGCACTAATAAATTTTCGATCATGCAGATAAAGAGAGAGATAAAAATACTCCAGAATCTATGTGGAGGCACAAATATTGTGAAGCTTCTTGACATTGTCAGAGATCAGCATTCAAAAACTCCCAGTCTGATTTTTGAATTTGTCAACAGTACAGACTTCAAAGTCTTGTATCCAACTCTTACTGATTATGACATCCGTTACTATATCTATGAGCTTCTGAAGGTTCTCGCTTCTTCTTATCTGATTGAGATTCTTTGCTTCATAACTTACCATCTTATTTTCTTCTTGAGTTCATCTATGAATGTGCTATATAATGATTTACACATTCTACAGTAGGAATTGAACACACTGCACGTTGCTTTTCAAAGTTCTGAAAGATTTCAAAAGTTCGGATGGTTTTCCATCCAGCTCAAGTTATAATAAACACATCTCCCTTTTTTATGTCAGATGTAATTCAATTTATATGGATTTTTATTTTTATGTTTCGGAAGCATTCGAGTATTCTTGGTAATCAAGGAAGTTAAAGCCCATTCTTCTGTCAGTGGCATTTTTTGGATACTTGGTAAACCTGTTTTTGCACTAGTCCCTCAATCCTCTTGCATGTTCTGGACCAATTATATCTGCAATCTTACCTGAATTTCTAAGATTTACACAGTTTTTTCAGTTTGTCTCCACTAGAAACGTGATTGTTGACTGGTCATATATAGACACCGATATCACACATCAACACAAAAGCTATGTACCACTCCTGCTTAAATGTGATCTGTTTTCAGTTACATTATGGTTTTTGTATGAGATAGGTAATGTGCTGCATCTTACTGCAGGATTACTTTAGCTGAAGATAGAATAAGACTCAAAACAGCTTATGTGGTTTATCTTGTATAAAACACCGTCCAAATTGAAACATTTTCTACTCTTTTAATTGGTTACTGATACCCAGCTGCTTGTTCAATGTAAATATACTCTTCTAATTTTGCAATTCTATGGACTTTCATGTTTGTTATCTTTCCTGTAGAGAACATTCATGTTCAGGTATGACATCCTTTAGAAATATGTAAATTCCGACAATTACCACTTTGTAATTGCAGGCATTAGATTATTGCCATTCACAGGGAATAATGCACAGAGATGTTAAGCCTCACAATGTTATGATTGATCATGAACTGCGAAAGCTTCGTCTAATTGACTGGGGTCTAGCTGAATTCTACCATCCTGGCAAGGAATACAATGTTCGAGTTGCTTCTAGGTTGGCTTTACTTACCCATGTGGTTGCATATTCTTTATCTTTCTTTTCTAATTTCTACTAGTTATGCTGATCATCTTACATTGTGTTGAAATTTTATTTTTATATTCATTTTTTCAATGTCCTTTTCAGATACTTTAAGGGTCCTGAACTTCTTGTTGATTTGCAAGACTATGATTACTCTCTGGACATGTGGAGCTTGGGGTGTATGTTTGCTGGGATGGTATGGCATCTGCTTAACTTCGTGTTTATGCCTATCATTTTGTTCATTGATGTGTCGTTAATTCTTCATTTCTAACTTGCAGATTTTTCGGAAGGAGCCGTTCTTTTATGGCCATGATAATCATGATCAGCTTGTAAAAATTGCTAAGGTATTACTAACATCTTTATCTGGATAACACATTTGAAAATCTATTTGAATACTGTAGATACTCTTGACTGGAATATGTCACTTTTTATATGGTGTTGGCGTTCTGAGTCTGCTGGGACCGCGGGATGTTATTGTTGTTACAAAAGTTTGGTTAGTTCTGTATAAAATAGATAAAAGACCAATCTTATTGGGCTATGCTTCCTGTTGTTGTTGCTGACATAAAGTTAGTTTATGCTGTCGACCTAATTTATAGGTAGAGAAATGGCTCGCACTAGTCAACTGGATGGCAGAATGGATTGATGTTTTTCGTTCTTTATTTGATGGTCAAAGTCTATGTACTTATAATAATCTAATCTGACCTATTCAGCAGGAACTATCATCAGATTTGGGTTCAAATGTAACTACTGTCACAAGAATTACAAAGTCCTGCATCCATGTGTCCTCTGTTCCTTGCCTTCCCTAAGTTTCATTTCTCATGCATCCATCACCGCCATAGTATGCAGATATAATATTTGTGGTTCATTCTTATCTTGTATTATAGGTTCTTGGGACTGATGAGCTGAATGCTTACTTGAATAAGTATCGCCTAGAACTGGATCCCCAGCTTGATGCTCTTATTGGCAGGTTGAATAAATCATGCCTTATGTTTTTGGGCATGCCACTTGATTGAAACTTAGAGAGGAAAACATGTAGCTTGAGTGTCTTATATGTAGTTGATATTTTCTCCCACAGGCACAGCAGGAAGCCATGGTCAAAATTCATAAACCCTGACAATCAGCATTTAGTTTCTCCAGAGGTTATTTTTGCTCCACTTTTTGGTTACTTTAATTTATATTGCCTCAGTATTTCATGGCAACATAATGGTTGGAATCTTTATCTTCAATTATGAATGAGCAGGCAATTGACTTTCTTGACAAGCTGCTGCGTTATGATCATCAAGATAGGCTCACTGCAAAAGAAGCAATGGTAAAATCTTATGCCAAATGATGTTTATTTGTTTACCTATAATCTTGAGGTTAAGCTTTCTGGTGAAATTGATTTCCCTTCACCCTTTCTTCCCAGCATTTTTATATATATTCTGCACTACAGGGACTCAACGATAAGGTCTAGAATCTGATTGTATCTGATCAGATCAGAGTTTGCTTTTAATAAGTCTTACCTAATTTTTTCCTTTTTTTGTTTGTTTCCTCTAAAGCTTGAGGGTAACTTTTTGACCCCATACAATAATTGTTCCATTTTCCCAGACAGCCATCCATTGAGTTGGTTTATTTTAAATGGACCTAACCTTTTCCATTACTTGCTTGCAGGGGGTTGTCTTATTTTAATTTATTTAATAACTAACTGTTGCTTTGGTTGAGTGTCAAATGGCACTCTTGTCCATGCGATTTTTTTGGCAAGATGTGGTTCAGCTTCACTCTGGGATACTTTCTTAATTACAAGAATTTAGAAATGCCTGCCTCAATTCTTCATTGAAATTCAAACTTTTGTTAAGCATTTATTGAAATTAGACCTAATGTTGTCACTAACATCCACAAGTTCTAATGTCATGCTGGTAAAGCAGAGAAACGCGGAGTAGCATTCCCATGTACATGGGAATTCGGCTGAAACTATCTAAGTCATTGCAAAGTGTAAACAAAACCTCAGCTAATTACTTTCAGCAATTATTACTGAAGTTGATCCAGTGCTGTGCTTCTTGATTACGCTACAGAATTTTAATTTGTTCTTTGGCTCAATTTATTAGATTCTTGACACCTTATCCTCTGCTTCAGGCTCATCCATACTTCTTGCAAGTTAGGGCTGCTGAAAACAGCAGGATGAGGACACAATAGAGTGGCTGTCTTTGACCCCCATCAATATATGAAGCTGTGTGTTGTAATACTGTATCTTTACAGAATATTGTTGTGCAGTACAGCCTGTATGCATATTGCAATTAGAAATCTCTGTACTGCAATTCTTTGATATATACCTTCCCCAGGCATTATTGTATATTTCGAATGCCAGTATAGGACCGCATACCTTATGGGAAGATTCTTATCCATCATTTCTGATGCTTCACGCATCATGCAGATATTGTAGAATGTTGATATTATTAGTTTCTCATCAAGAAACATTTGTTGGATGGAATATTATATGTACCATTCCCTACACCTTTTTGCTGCCACTTGTTATAAGCCCTCAGGGTAATGCTATACAGGATGCAGCAAATTTTCGGTTCTAACCCCATTGAGTGGCTGATATTGTTCGTTTTGTTTTGTTTTGGTTTTTCATTTATCAATAATTATAAAACCAGAGGAAGAACTCGTTCATTTTCAAGTTTAAAGAGAGGTCCAGGGCTGGAAAAGACTTGTCAGACCGGTGCAGCTGGACTTTAGGCAAGGTTAGAGAAGACCCTTTCTTCAGTTTTTCTTCAAGTCTGGTATCTCTTGAATCAGACTTTGGCTGACCTGCCTTGATTGGGAGGCAATTCTGGACATACAGTCCCCAAATGTCATAGAGAGCCAGGATTTCGAATTAACTAAATCCACACACACCACTGGCCAACTGTAGCACAAACACATTCCTTAACTGATAATTCACATTCAACCTATGTAACATCGCAAATTGGATTTGGATAAAAGCTAAAGAAGATATATTTATGAACATACACAGAGTTTCTAACTTGATAACCATCAACAGTTTGGAACATAGCCAGAGTTTCTAACTAGATAACCATCAACAGTTTGGAACATAGCCAGAGTAACAACACTGAAATAGCTTCAAACTTGATAATGCTGATTGATGACAGTTGAAACCCATCACATTGCATACTTCAGATCATTTCTTAAGATGGGGAAAGCATGCATAGACATCGGACTTGGGGTGCTTTGCTTCAGCATGTTCCCTACACTTAACCTCTGAGGTAGTGCACATAAATGTCTGCATGCACACTTTGCACTGCATTCACCAACATTGCAGTCGAAAGATCAGTATATTAACAAGGATTTAACAGTTCATGTCAAGATTGTACATATTTCAATGGAAAAAATGGAGGAAAAAAAAACCCCAAAGTTGGAGGTAGCTTCATCTCATCAAGTTATGAGAAGTGTAAAAGTGAAGTACAACTTCCATTGGTGTATTTTATCACTCTACCATGGATGCTACAGTCTAAGAACTTCATGTCAAAGGTCTAATTCATATTTTTTTCAAACCCATTATATTTTAACTTCCAACGCACAATTCCCTTGATGTTCAGGTACATCCAAACATATCAAAACCAGACATTGTTATGGTTAAAATTTACAGTTCACATTTGTTTGTTCTCAAAGCATCTTCTTCTAGCGTCTAATTGGCAAGAAGTAAAATCAACAATAAAAAAAATCACAAGTAACACCCAAAAAATAAGTAAATGGGAAAAACTCAAGATGCAGAAATTGATATTGATATCCAAATTAAAGCAATGTAATGAGATGGTACATAAGAGCATAAGAGGCCTGGAAAATATGTAAATAAGTCCTTATATATGCTAGCTAGCAAAACCTACCACATAATTCAGCGACTTTCTTCTAGAGAAGACACCCCACTTGGCAAACAGGGGATAAAAATCGAAGCTTTTCGCATCTTTAAAACCGACTCCTCTAATATTAGGATAACAACTAGTTCAATGCCTACATAAAGCTTGGCGAAAGAGGTAAAAAGCCTCTACTTGATTTTGATGCTTCAATGTAAAGAATTTCCGAGGACCTGGTCAATCTGAAGGTCATAGATGTTATCGTAAGCTATCAGCTAATTATTTAAAGGGGAAAAAAAATGGTTCCTATAATAATCCCACAATTGCATGCATCAAGTAAGAACTCATAGATCACAGATCCGAAAATAAGGCAGAGAATTCCTTAATTACACTTGAAAAATCAATTAATTGGCTCAAAATTAAAATGAGAAGAAAGAAAAAGAGAGGGAAAAAAAAAACCTGGATATTCATGGCCTTTTTGTTGCTCTCCAGCTGACTTCCTGCGCATACACGAGTTGAGACCCTAGTTCAGCTCTCAAATCGAATTGAAGATAGAAAACAAGAAATTCTAACGGATGAAAGAAAAGATTACCCTTGGCGGCGGCTTTCATCTTTTCCAGGTTTTTCTCACGAGCCATCTTGGATTTTTGACCATTGCCTCCACCCATGGCTGCCCCTTGATCTCAGAGACAAGATCCCCTCTGCCCCTCGTTGGGTGTTTTCTGGCTCTTCTTCTCTGCTTCTGAGTTCTGCCAATGCCTTATGCCCTCGTCCAAGCGGGACTTCACGTCTATATAAAAGGACACAGAAACGAAAGTCCCCTAAGTTATCTTTTTTTTTTTTTTTTTTTTCTCTTTCGGTAATGGAATAAGATAAATTGGGAGATTTTTTTATTAATTAATGACTCCTCCCTATTTGAAATTAAACAATTTACTTTGTCTTTACGTAATTAATTTATTATTTTAAATTACTGAGACGTAACTTCAATATAGATTAATGGAAAGATTGATATTTTTCATCCATTAACTTTTTATAGATCTTGATTTTTATCCATGATTTTTTTTTTATAGTATTTTTGATCCTTAAACAATTTTTTTCCTTATAAAATCAATTATTATGACTCGAAATTGAAATTTATAACTTTTTCCGATCATAGAAAAGGAACATCTTTATCAAAAACTCATTATATTTCACTTTATCCATTTTAGATCCATCACAATCCATTTATAATCTATCCATTTTCTTTCAACAATCAGATTAAAAGCCATCCCAAATTCCCAGCCCAAAAAACAACACACGGAACTGAAAATTTCCACTTTCTCTTTCTCTGCTTTTGCATGCCGCTTCCGCATCGTCCATCTCTACTCTAATTTCACAGCCCCTTTTTTTTTTTTTTTTTCATGCATCATCTGGTGCAACGTCTGTTTCTTGCTGTGCTGCATTGTTATGGGTTAGAGAAGAATATCCATCGGTTTCATAGTTCCATTGGTGTCATCTGTATGAAATACCACTTGCAATTACTTAATAAAGTCAAATTCTTTATTTTTTTGTTTTACTCTTCTTTATTCTCTTAATAAGAGTAATAAAGGAACTAACCAACCATTATATGGTAATTAGAAGTTCTGATTCATTCCTTCATCTATTTCTCATAATTGAAGGGAAGGGAAGAGAGAGAATTGTGAAATTTCTACAAAATTTTTTCCCGTCTCTAACCATTGTCACCAAGCCTCCGTCACGATTTCTATTTGTTGTGCAGCATAAATAGGGCTCTGACGCCTATAATAGCCAAACTATGGAATTATTATATAATTAATTATCCAATTTTTAGAAACTGTTCCAACAAAAGCTAAGAATGGGGGCCCTGGACTGCTGTGAAAGGACAAGAAGACAGGCAGCGGAAGGAACGAATTATGGCAACCAGCAGACGAAAGCAAGAAGAAGAAATTGCATCCACAAGCTCGTGCTTTCTCGTGGACTCATCACGCGTTTGCATACAGTGAGTAGTGTCATTTATAATCTTTATTTTTATTTTTTTTTTTTGGGTCATCTTCTCGATGTTTTCTTCTTCTTTTTTTCCCCTCTCTAAAATAGGAATAAGTTTCCTTTGACTAATCTCCCATGAGATCTTTTACCAAATAAATTTGGTCCTTATTGACATTTGTTACTTTCATATATTGAACTGTAATCTTTGATTATTTTATTTAATCATGAGTGAGATTATTTTATCTATTAAATAAGTTTTACGTATTGTCTTTTTATTAATGTAAAAAAATAAAGTGATATAGCTATGAGATTGTGATGTGTCAAACTCTTAAATTGAAGAATTAGGGAGATCTAATTTACTTAAATTCAAGAAGGGGTTAGTAGAATTTTATATTAAAAATATATTTATTTTAAAAAATGATCATATAATTATAAATATTAAAATAGAAATATTATTCACTTACTGTAATGATAATTTCTTTTTAGGTCAAATTTATTTTCAATCTGTTTTAATGGTCTTGATTATTTAAATAAAATTAGAAGTATTCATCTTTAGATATTTGAGCAGAAGTGAATCTCAAGTAGGGTGCTTTAACAAGTTATTTATCAGTTATTTGAATTCATTATTTTTTTTTTCTATTGTTAGTTATTAAGTATTTTATTTGTTTTTTATCATGTTATCCATGTCTTTCTCTTTTTTTTCAGTCACTATTATTAATTTGATTATAATCATAAATAGAGACATTTTAGAAGAAAAAAAATTACATTAATTTTAATAAAATAACTGTCACTAACTATATAGTTTTTGTATACAATTGAATCATAAATATTGGATAAGTAGTATTTATTTAGCTAGTAAAGTAATGAGAGATCAGTGTACGAAATAGAAAAGATACTTGTTGAAAATTTCATATCGAATATTTATAAGGACAATTTGTAATATATATTGATTTGAGCAAATCTCCCCCTTAACCGAACTTTTGAAGTTGAATTAGATCTAAATCTATTTTTTTAACATCATTTCATTTGAACCAAGAAGCATAAATATTGTAAAATAATAATAATAATCTAATGGTAAATCTTGAATAGAGAGAATCGGGGGATTCTGTAGGGCATGAGGCTCGCCGTCTTCCACGAAGAAAATGATAATGAAGGCTGTACTCCAACGTCATCTACTGTTGTAGATTGGATTGTACTGACGAATGGGAGGGCGCTACCAGTTTTTGGTTCTTTCTTCCTTTCTTCCTATCGAGTTATAACCAGGCTTAAGCCACCTAGCGGATGTATTTGTTTAATTGTGATTTAAAATCATTCAAATCAAAATTAAAATATTATATTATTAAATTTTTATTTAAATTAAACATAAAAAATTAATGAAATCATAAAATTTTATTAATATATGAATTTGTAATATAAAATTCAAAATACTTTTTAAAAATAATTTTTTTAATTTTTCAACTCAAATGTCTTTTAAAATCACAATTCTCGTTAACGTTAGATCGCGTGACTTTAATTTTTATTGATTGTTATATATCATGACTAATAAATGTTATTGATGAAATTTAAATTGTGTCAATAACAAATTGTAATAAATATAATAAACTATTATAATATTTATTTCATTGGATTGTAAACACTAAATATGTAACGATAAATCTTTATATTTTATTGACTTTATAACTTAATTATTTTATATCCTATTCATTTTTTATTTTATTACAAAATTTGGAGAGAAAAAATTGATACATAAAATTTATAACTTATATTTCAATTAATACAAACATATAATAGCATTAAACAATTATAAATAACAATAAAAGTTGTAATGTATTTATATTAATATAAATTATTTAATAATGACTTTTTATATTTTATTTATTAATATATAAAAATTTATTTAATATAATAAGAAGGTATAAAATGATGACCTGTGACATTTCAAAGTTCTTCTCATTAAGTGTGATACAGATATTTGAAAATACTAGTATTTTGTGATTTCCATTAATAGTTGTTCTGGAAAAAAATAATTTTAAAATATAATAATTTCTTTATGAAATTTTAATGGCCTATTTGGACGAAGATTTAATTTTTTAAAAAACTCAAAAGTAGTTTCTTCTTAAACTTTTAGAAAATTTTTGGAGAGTTGAAAGTTTATTTGGATTAATTTTTACTATCTAAGTTTTCAATATCGGTAAAGACATAAATAACCTTTTATGGGGAGCTAAATTACAAAGTTACCGTTTATACGAACAGCACCAGTCACAACCTAATTACTTTCCACGGCCGCGCCGAACGGACTGCAACTCATCTTCTTCTCTTCTTCGTTTTTTTTTTTCAAAAATCTTAATTCAGAATAGATGTATATGTAATTCGTGGTGGAGAGAAAGTATCAAGAAGAAGGGAAAAGGAAGAAGAATGAAGAAAAAATTTTTGATATAAAAAAAAGAGAGGAAAAAAAAAACAGAGAAAGAAAACTCTGTCCATTAGCTGAAAGAAGTCGTCTCTGTTCAGTAAAATGAAAGCGAAGTTCATTAATCAAGAGCCTTACCCAAGAAAGAACAGATTGGTGCTTTAGAAAATCCACCCAAGAAGTTGAAACTGGGAAATTTAAACCTTTTTGTACTCACATCTTGCATTGGCATCTTCAACGGGGGAAATGGAAATAATGGATGAGTAGTAACAGGGAAAGAACAAAGTAAAGAACCAAAAGAGTGGAAGAGAAAGAAGAAAAAAACAAAACAAAACAAAAAAAAATCGATGTTGAAGAACTGTTTCGGCGAAGGAGAGAAGAAAGAAGAAGAATAGAAAGAAGGGGCTTTGTATTAATTTGACCATTGAATTTGTATTGTTTTTTCAATTTTGGATCGAACTTTTAATTGGATTAATTTAAATATTTTATTTTGTATGAATGATCAATTTGACCATTGAATTTTTATTGAATCAATTTAATCATTTTATTTCAAATATATGGTCAATCTAACTACTAAATATTTTTTTGTTGCAATAATTTCATAAATTTAAAAAATACAATAAATTATAAAATGATGGAATAAAGATTTTTTTATTATAAATTACTTTATAAAATTTTGTGAATATTTTTTTATATTTATCTTTTTGTTCCTTATTAAAATATAATACTATTATTATTAATATTCAAAAATTCCCAAAAAAAAATCATAATAAATTAAAAAAAAAAAAAAAAAACTTTCACATTCATATTCTTTTTTTCATTCTCAAGAACAGATTAAAAGACAGACCTTTTCTTCTCCTTTGGAATTCCAGTGCCTGTGTTCAAATAGGAATTCCATACAGTTGGGATCCCCTTGAACCGGATGAAGCTCATCCAAACCACAGAATGAAAAAAAAGAATGAAAGTTTAATTTGTTTTTTAATTTATTATGAATTTTTTTGGGCAATTTTTGAAATAATAATAGTATTGTATTTTTATAGGGAACAAATAGGATAAATATAAAAAATATTTATAAAATTTTATAAAGTAATCTATAATAAAAAAAAAACTTCATTCCATTATTTTATAATTTATTATATTTTTACAATTTTTGAAATTATTGTAACAAAAAAAATACTCAGTGATCAAATTGACCATTCCTGCAAAGTAAAATGATTAAATTGACTCAATAGAAATTCAATGATCAAATTGATCATTTCTGTAAAATGAAATGATTAAATTGATCCAATTAAAAATTCAATGATTAAATTTTAAAAATAGAACAAATTTAATAGTCAAATTAATATTTAAGCCGAAAGAAAGGTAAAAAAAAGAAGAGAATAAGTTTGAGAACTTGAAAATAGCCGTAAGGAGTTTTCAGATTTTGAATCTGTTTGATTCAAATGTTTAAAAATAGAGTCTAAAAAATTACTAACCAAATAAGTTTTACAATTATTTTCGGTCTTTAAAAACGGAAAACCCCCTTCCCAAATAGGCCCAATAAGTTTTTACTTCCTTCATTTTGCGGCATGAAATAAAAAATATTTCAATCCCGGCAATGCGACTCGAGCAAACTTGGGAGGTCTCTCAAGTGAAGTTCATGTGGATATTGAAATTATTGTTTACTAATAAATGTTTTTGTAAGATAATTATTTTTAAAGTAAATTTCTATTTTAGTACCTATTCTTTTATACATAAATTACACTTTATTTCTTTCTATCTTTCAAATTTTCATATTTTTTTATTTAAAACAATTAAATCTTTAAACCTTTATTGTATCATTTAAAATCTTTAATCATTTTCCGTTAGAAAATTAGGTCTCCGATCTTTTTACAGGTGGCCAACAAAATCTTTCTTGCTTGAAAAATAAATTTTCAAGCGAGATGATATATTAGATATTCATTTTGATAAAAAAAAAATGGGGGCAAGAAAGTCATTTCATTGTTCCTTTGCCTTCTTTGAAACAAAAATAAATAAATAAATCTTTAAAAACCAATAAACCTCTACATTATATAGTAGCAATTGATTTGTGGGGTGAGTAATCAATTGAAGAGCAAGAATGCAAGGCTCATGAGAAGCTCAAGAAAACAATAATAGTACAAATAAGGAGAATGAACAGTGGAATGAATTTTATATTCTTGATTTATTTGATCAAAATAAATGTTTGGTATATTATCTTATTTGAAAATGTGTTTTTCAAGCAAGAAAGACTTTGTTGACCATCCATTAAAAGATTAGAAACCTAAATTGCCAACAAAAAAATAATTAAAGATTTCAAATGGTGCAATAAAAGTTTGGAGATTTGGTTGGTTTAAATAAAAAAGACAAGGGACTTAAAAAGAAAAAAAATGAAGAAGAAGGACTTACATGACAAAAATATTATAAAAAAATAGTTACTAGAATGGGAATTTTACTCTTATTTTTATCATTTTGAAAGAATAACATTAATTTTATTCCTTTCATGATTTATGTTGTTTAAAGTTGTTGAGAGGGGAAAAAAAGATTTTAGTAAAATTATTTATAATTTGAGAAAAAAGAAGATTATCATGTGTCAATGAGAAAATAATACCTTTTTCATTCAAAATTAAATGATAAATTTCATTTCAATTCTTGCTCCCTTGATGGTAGAAACCATTGATTTTTTTTTGGAGTTTAAGATATAGGGAGGGTTAGGAGTTATAAATTGATGTTGCTACTATAAAAATTAATTTAAATTAAAGTCTTTTCTTAAAATTTACTTGAATTGAAATGAAATATTTAATTTAAAAAATGTGTATATATAGTTGCAAAAAGAAAAATAATAATGTATTCATGTTTATAAATAATATAATAATATTTCTATTCTATACATTAAAAAGCAGTGCATATTTGTTTCCATTTAGAATGAAATTAATATTCTGTCCGTCTTGAATTGAATGTCCAAATTTAACTTACATAATTTAAAAATATCAATTTTTTAATAAATATTTAATTTATTTAAAAAATAAAATTTTTATTTTATTTTATTTTTAAACCATTCAAAATAAAATAAATATGAAGGTGATTACGGACGGAGATAGTACAAATTGTGAAGTGTTTTTGTTTGACTATTGAGGCAACAGCTGGTGCACACCACTGATTCAAATCCATAATTCAATTCCGGAGCTGGTGGCCGGCATTGAACCCACTCAACCGAGAACAAAATTTTACCAAAAAGAAAAAAAAAAGAAAAAGAAAAATGTGGTGGACCGTCCTATCCAACTCCACCTGAAAATGGAGGAAAATGCCCGGAACCGTTTTGCTTGCATCATCAACGCCCACTCAGGAAAAAATCCATCCCCGGTTTCTGGTATTACCGGTGGAGGTTGGCAGGTAAGCTATGAATTGTTTTAATTATGATTTTTTAAAAAAATATTTTTAAATATTATTTATTGTAAAAGATACAAAAATAATTGTTATAAGGATATTTTAATTTTAATATATTTATATTAAATGTATGTACTTTTTAACATAAAAAATTTTATATTTCACCTTTTTTAAAAAATATATATATATATTTATAAGATTGACAATTGACTTTCTACTAAGTAATAGGTCATAATTTCATAATCCCACTTTATTCGTTATTCAACTAGTTCGGAACAAATACTGGGTTTTCTAAAATTGGTTAACTTGATGGTCAGGTCCATATAAAATGAAACTTGGGCCATACGAAATCAACTTCTGTTAAAAGAAAAGCCCATAATGAATTCATATCCAAAGTACAAATTCAACTTCTGCGTGATTTAAAATGAGAGCTCATGAAATCATTATTTGATGGGATTCTCCAATTTTTTTTTATTGACTTACAAGTTTCTATCCGTAGGAGAAGTTAATTTTTAGGCCATGACTCATTTGTGATGGTTGAAATTGGAAATAAAGAGACTTGATAAATTCATTAATATTTCAAATGAGCATTTTTTTTTTCTTTTGAGACTAACCTAATGATATTTATTGCATGATTTAAATTTGTGATCTTTAATAGGTGAAAGTTGAAACTATTTTATCATTTGAATGAGTCTTTCTTCTTTTATTTGGAATAAGACAAATCAAAAGGAAAAAAGAGAATGTATTTTTTTTAAGATAATACCAATTTGTATTAAATAGATTAAATTTATTTAAGAATTAGATATGTCAAAACAATGATATTTAATTTTGAAATAGAATTTTGACAAGTAAGATTATACTAACTTAAGTGGTAAAACAGTTTTGCTTGTGACTAAAAGGTTATGATTCGAGTCATGAAAGTGACAAATGTAGTCAGGATGAAATTTATCATCTAATTGATCCCTACTAGATAAATTGAGTTAAAGAATCCGGAATATCGATTTAGAGAAGGAATTTAAATAATTTATTGGAATGATGCTTTAGATAATTAAAAAGATAGTCAGATTCTAATATATTACTCTCTATGTCATTATTTTTGAGTCATCAACTGTTATTTTGTTAAAATTAAAGTTTTTTTTTTTCTCAAGATGTCCATATTTGTAATTTTAATCTATCTAACCATGATAACTAGGGGAAAGAGAGAGAGAGAGATGGGTATTATGGTAAAAAAAAAAAAAAAAGAGGAAAAATCCTAATAAACCAATAACAATGATTTATATTTAGTGATAGAAAAATTAACTTAAATGATTTATAAATAGTGACAAAAGAATTAGTTAGAGTGTTTTGATTTCTACATCTTGGACGAGACTAGAATTCTGATACATTACACAAAGCAGAAAGCAAAAAGGGGAAAACATTACTCTATGCATTTGAAATTGAATATCTTAATTTGATCTGTACACATTTTAATGAAAAAGTTTAACTTAATTCATTTAAACATTGTATTGTCAATTTTCTTAATAGATTTTTTATTAGTTTAAAAAATAGAATATTTAATTTTGAACAACTAAAAATGAAATGAAATATGGATCGTTCATTTCTGGACGAAATGAGTAATAAATTGAGTTCGGCAGATTACATCAGATGTGTAATGTGTGTTCCCTATGCTGCCAGATTTATCATCAAAATAGAGAAGCATATAAAGCATAGATTATAGATATATATAGTCTAAGATCTCAATCACACAAGGGAACTTAGAAACAAAGAATCCCATCATTTTCTTTCCAAAAATAGGAGAATGGAAACGAAAGAAAACATCATAATAACCTTGTAGGTGTACTACTGTAATTTTTTTCTTCATAAGACACAACACAACCGACACTGGCTATGGTTAATGCACGATTTTGGGAACGGGTTACGTGTACTCTCTGTCTGTCTCTCTCTGAAGTTGATGTTATTCTCATTACGAAATCAATTTAAAAAAGAAATGAAAAAAATAAAATCAAAATAAATTATTTAACGCACGATTTAGGGAACGAGTTTTGTGTACTCTCTGCCTCTCTCTGAAGTTAATGTTTTTTACATTAGGAAGTCAATTTTTAAAAAAAGAAAATCAAAATAAATTATTTAATTTCGAACAAAGAAAGTAATTTAATTGCTAAAACATACGAATCACATATAATGACAAATTTATTTATTATCTTATTCGGATTTTTGATTTTGTAATTTTAATTCAGTTACAATAGTAAAAGAGTAGTTTTTCAACTATAAAATTCATGAAGAATTGATTTAAAACATTTTTATTTTCCTAAAATAAACACTCTTAACAATTCTTTCTCAAGAATTAAATGTCTCTTTCTAACTCAATAGGAAAAAAAAGGGATATCTAAACCTGTCTAACTAAGTACCTAATTAACTAACAAGTCTTTTTAGGTATAAATTAATTATTAGCAAAGAACTAAGAAAAAAAAAACAACGCGGGTGTACCAATCCTTTACAGCTAGTTTGAGAGGTTTGAAGAAGAGAAAAAAAAAAGGTTAAGAAAGAAAACAAGAGAAAAGAAGGCGAGATATTTTGTAAATGATGTTATTTGAGAGTTTTAGGAAATAAATGAAAATGAGAGATTTCTTTCCACTTGGGACTAGAAAAAAAGAGAAAAGAAGACTGTAATTTTACAAAAATAACCATTCTTATTTAGAAGTTAAGAATATATAAGAATTTGAGAGGTATAAAAAAGAAATTTCACATTTTAAGTTCAAAAGATCCCTTTGTTTCTAAATCATCCCATTTTTGGAGAGATCATCTTTCCCTCCTAGGAGAGATCTTCCATCATCCCATCTCTCTTCTTTTCACTCCAATATAAACTCTCAAACAAAATAAATTTCACATTCATCATTCCACTTTTCTTTTCTTTTCTTTTCTTTTCTTTTCTTTCTATTTCTCTACTCCCAAACTATGTGTTAGCTAACTCAAGTCTAAATATATTTACTCAATTGTGCATTGATAAAATCATTTCAATTACTTCCTTCGTCTTACGAAATAAGTCATTAATTATCATTTTAAGTAGATTAAAAACTCATAAATATAACTTAATATTATGTAAAAAAATATCCTTATTATATCTCTTATTAATAATTATAATTTCTTTTCTTTACAATATAAAAAATATATATTACTGAAAGATAAAAATAAAAAAAAATCATAATTATACATTAATAATTAATAATTATAAAATAAATAAAAACAACTCATATTATGGGAGAGTGGAGTACCTAACCGACGTCCCATGATAACACGAAAACGAAAGAAATTAAAGAATATCACATTCAACCACCACTTTGGTAGGTTTGATAGACACGAGACGTTTTTAATTCCTTCTTTTCTCGATGGTTTGAATTTTGATCCATAACGATTTTCTCCAAAGAAATAATTTTCCCCTTCTTTTTAATGTGCTTTTTTTGGCCCCCCTTCTTTCTTGGTGGAGAAAAGATACATCACATGTCTGAACCCACCCCCGCAATAAAGAACATGCAATTCAATTGATAAGCTCGCTGACTAAGCATTATCAAAAGGGTAAGGTAGGCTTCAAGCCACAAAATGCTTCCGTTTAATTATTTTTTATTTGATTTATATATTTTTCTATTTGGAATAAGATAATTAATTAATTCAACCTTCTCTTTTGTTATATATATAAAAATATATTATATATATGCACACTCCGGAGCGTGCGCTAATGCGCGCTCCAACCGTTACTGTAACGGAAGTTTGCTTCAGCGCTCATGCAAACTTTCATTACGGTAACGGCTGAAGCGCGCATTAGCAAATATATATATATATATATATATTTATTTATTTATTTATTTATTTATTTTTATGGTAATTTTATAGTGTGTACAGTTAAGTCTCTAATTATCAAAGTTACCAATTAATATTTGGTTTTATTTTTAAAAAATAAAATTTTCAATATATTTTTTTTTGTAAATATATTATATCCTAAAAGGATAAACTAAATTTTAGGGATGTTGAGTTAAATTTATTATTATTTTTAAATAAAAAAAGTTAATCGTTAATTTATATAACGAAAATACTATAGGGTGTACGGTTAAATCTTTAATCGTCAAAATTAATGGTTAACTAAATTTTTTATATAAAAAATTTGATCCACTATCCCTAAGGTTTAGTTTCTCATTTTATGATATAATATATAAAATATATTTACAAAAAAATATATTTTTATTGAAGATTTTATTTTTAAAAAATAAAATCATTTGTTGACTGTTATAAACTTAACTGTGCACTTCATAGCATTGCCTCCCCTCTCGCTATATACAATATCATTTGGATAATATGAAACTTATTCCACTTTAATACTAAATTAAAGTTAAAAAAAAGAAAAGATCATATTATACATTAATAAAGGTAAAATAATTTATATTTTGAGAAAAATAAAAAAAGATTAGCAACTTATATCTTGAAATAAAGTTAGTAATTCATTCACTGTTACAATCTTTTTATATAATTATAGATATTTTTTCTAAACTAAAGTTTAAATGCACGTAATAATTTAATGACTTTTTTTTTTTTTTTTGAAATAGGAAGTGTATTAGGAAATCAAGAGTGGTAATTCACATCATAAGGTTTTGAGAGTAGCTAAGGAACTGCACTGATTTGAGTCTTGCACATGTGTTAAGAATAAGATTAAAATTAAATTTGTTTTAATTATTCATTAAAAAGATTAAAATGCAATATATTAATAACTTTTAAAATAAAAGATCAATATTATTTTGTATTTCAATACTTTACCAAATTACAATAAATAATATTTGAAGACTGTAGAGATGTCTTATGACTGATTCCAACGTGTGTCGGAATTGGACAAAGCCATTACAATGATGACTTGCACAAAAAGAAAAATGAGAAATTTTGATTTGTCGTGTTGAACGCACGTTGAAGGAGAGTGAAGTAACCATCTTCTTCTTCATACACAACTGTACCTTTTCCTTTTGGCGCTTTGGTCACCGGATTTAATTTCAGCCGTCACTTTGGGTTCGGATCTCCTACTGTCGACCTTTGCTTCTCCTGACATGAATTTTTTAATTTAAAGTTTTAAATATATTTTGGGAATTTAAATATTTAATATACTTTCTTTATTCAAATTTAAATATTTTATTTTAACTTATGTATATTATAAAAATATAATTTAACTTAATTCATTTTTAAGTTATCACATTAATCTTCTTAATAAAATTTTATCTAATTTAAAAAATAAAACATTCATTATTGGACGATTTAAAATGAAAAATTGAGGCATTCAAAAGTATTTCTTTCTTTAAAGAGTAAAAATTTAATTTAGTTATAATTAAATAAAACTTTCTTTTCAAATTTCCTAGATTGATCAATGTGATATGATTATTTTGTCATATGTAATGTACATTGATATGAAATCTTGTACTTATTCTTAGCGATGGACGGTGACAGAAGACTTTGAAACTTGAGTATAGAACTTGAGATTGAAGTGATGGAACTTAGGAGAGATCATTAAATATCATTGGCAATTTTCCATTTCTTCTCAACGAAGGGAAAGCCTATCTTGAAGGAAAAATAAAATAAGAGCTAGGGACACGGGCAAGTTAGTAAGCTTGAAGTGATGTTGGAGGAAATCTTTTGATTGGTAAAAGTTTGAGTCCTAAATTTGGATGTGTCAGTTCCGTAAAAGTCATCTCACCACTATGATCTCACGGATATCCATTTATTTACATCCTACTGGACTAAGGGATCTTTGATCTAGTTGGGGATTTCACCTTTGAGATTTTAACCTAATCAAAGGACAAAAAAAAGAAAAAAATCATTGCAAATGAATAAAGATCCTCAGGGTGAACATGCTCTCGGTTAAAGTTTGTGTCTCTTTCTTAGTCTTATCTCCAAAATTATAACGAAATGCAATATTCATAGCTTAACAAATATGCCCTTCCTTTATAATTAAATGAGCATATTTTAGCATTTAAGGATGTGATCGAATGGTTTAGAAGTGTAGTTTGCATATTGCAGGTCGTGGGTTTCCTGCATATTCTAACCTTGGTGAATTGGAGATACCAGCAAAACATTCGAAGTGCATGTGAATTTATCCAAACATCGCTAAATAAATAAAATGAGCAAATTTTAAGAAAAAGTTTGATTAATTTTATTATTATTTTTATGATAATAATGTTGATTTCTTTGTAAGATTTAAACTAAATTAGACAATGAAATATTAAATCACGGACCACTCAAACTATAAATAAGAAAAAAGGGATATACTCAAAAAGGCCATATTATCCATGGAACCTATTTGAACTTAATTCGAATCACTTTATCTTCTAATTACTTGTTACAATTATTTAAAGTATTTTGAGTAGTTAATATGCTCAATTTCTTCTTCTTTTTTTCATTATCTTTTATATCCAAAATACTAAATAGTTTTCAGAAGGGAATAATGATATTCTAAGTTTCTAGCCTTAGCATAAAATAGTCTACGTCTAAGTTAATTAACTTAGAATCCATTAAAAAAATTTCAAGTAAAGTATATACCATCTCTTCCCTTGGCAAAAAGATGAAAAATTTTTAATCACTACTGTTGCTTTAATTTTATCAAGAAATGTTTTAGGCTTATTTTTGTTTATAGATTTCATTATTATTATTTTTCTTGGAAGGAAAAATAAAAATGTTGGACCAACCGCAATTGGGAGCATCGAAGGAAGCGTGTGGAAGAGGCCACTTGATCCCGCAGTTCCGTTGGATTGGACGTTTGTGCACTTTTCGTCTTTCGTTATCCAATGGGTGAGCCAACGTAGCGAAACGTAGGCCCAACAACATATATTATATGTACATAATATAAGTAAATATATTAAATTCAAAGAATAAAAAAGTTGTGTGGAAAAAGAGAATATGCTTTGCTCTGCTCTGCAAATATCCTCCCTCTGATATTTCAGTACTCAATTTCATGGTACCATTATTTAACTCAAATTCCTTTCTTATTCTTTTCATTTGCTCATCCTTTCAAGGCTCCCTCTTCTGATCCGAATTTTTTTTTCTCGGGACTCAAAAAACATGGAATTCTTGCAAGAACTCTTTGTTACTGCTTTTTTAGCTGTTATATTTGCTTTTGTTGTTGCAATTTCAATTGCTATGGCTGGTAGTGAGGAAGAAAAGAATGATGGTAAAAAAGTGGAGGAGAGGAAGATGGTTGTGGAGGAAGTGAAGCTGGAGAAAAAGTTGAAAGTTAAGGGTGGCAAAAGCAAGAAAAGGGTCAAATTTGCAGATGATGTTGTGGTTAAAAATGTTGATCACTTTGGAGTTGTTGAAGAACCCATTAAAGAGATTGAATTGCCAGAAAATCTGACAGAGAAAGTTAGTTTCTTCAACAATTTGTCTGAGGGGGTGATTGTGAGTCAAGAGAGTGAGGAAGCAAAAGTTATCAAGTTGGATAATCAATTTGGGGGTGAAGGGCAGGTTAAGGAATCTGAAGCCTTGCTCTTTGGTGAGGAATTATGTAAAAAATGCGATGACGTAAATATGTCAAGGGAGGTGAAGGGCGACAAGGGTGAACAAAAAGGTTGTAAAGGTACTGTATTGTTGGATAAGGTATTGAAACCTGAAGCTGCCAAAGCTCTTGAATTTCTCGGTGTAGAAGGAAAACCGGAGTTGGTCAGTTGTCCCGAGGTTTTGGGTGCTGGAGATAAGATAACCTCTGAAGCAAGTAGTAGTGAGGTTGCATTGGAATTTCTGGAATTGGAGAAGGGTGATATTGGCAGTGATCAAAGGGGCAGTAATGAAGCTAGAAATAGCAAAATCAGTTCTTCCAAATTATTGGGGGAGGCATTGGAAGGAGAGGCTATTGACACAAATATTAACAGGCCAGTTGTTAATTTGGATAATTCTTCTGCATGTGGTGGTTTGGAGGATGTGGCTGTGGGTAAGAAGTTAAAAGGTGAAGTTTTAGATGGTCAGAATGAGGTAGAAATGGCACATTATGATACTGCTGTTCCTCAAAATAAGGAGGGTGAAGTGACAGATGTTGGTGCACGTGTTTCAGTTAAAACTAAAGAAGAAGGATTAGGTGAAGGCAATGAAGTAAAGGAGGGGTTAGTGAGAGATAAAAACACTGGTGAAGATGATGATGATGATTGGGAAGGAGTGGAGAGTAGTGAGTTGGAGAAGGTGTTTGCGGAAGCTGTTAATTTTGTTGAATACGGGGGAAAAGCAAAGGATGATCAAACAGCAAACTTGGCAAGTGATGTGCAGATGCAGTTGTATGGACTCCAACGACTTGCACTCGAAGGACCCTGCCACAAGCCTCAACCAATGGCATTAAAGATCTCTGCCCGTGCCAAATGGTATTGAATTTCTTCTACAGATGATATGTTTTCTATGGTTTGGAATTTGATGGCTCTTTATGCTGCTTTTATGTGCTCGTTAAATACTTGAATGAAAGTGCATATAGTCTCGATCTAATCATCAGTTTCAGGAGTGCTTCTGAATATAGATAGGTAACTGTAAGATTATGTTAGTGTTAGGGGTGGGTAAGAAAAGCAGCACATTGTCATGAAGAAATCCCAATGGAATCCCCTGGGGAAAATTACATTAAATAGGATAAAGATTTTTCTTAAAATTTTGGAAACATAAAGGGAGGATGTATTCCATGTTTATCATGTGGCTTGAAACCATAGGTTGCTGCAGAAATGAGAAAAAGAAATTTTCGGTTAGGCACTTTTTCCTTCCAAGTCACAACAAGGTCTACTGACAGTAGAATTAGTTAGGAAATTAGATTGAAGCTGTTGTATCGTATTCTTTCTACAGTGATATGGCTCATCTTGGACTCGTGTCTATAGTATCAGTCTTGAAACATGCTAATCAAGACATCACACAAGAAATTATCATAAACTAGAGAGATGGACATAATGCAATGATCACCTTAGGGCAAACCATAAACAACTTTCAAGGTGTAGTTTGATTGCTAGTTACATAACAGGGTTGAAAGCTGCTATGTGTGAGTGATGGACGGCACTAATTCCATTGTGCAAGGAATGCGTGGCAAAGACTGGGAAGCATGAGTCCAGAGGTTGCAATGGAACAATATATCAAACTTCTATCGGATACAGATCCTGGCTGGATGCAACATTCTTCTGCAGTAAGTTCTTCTTGTATTGAATTTGACGTTCATTGATCAAGATTTCAAGATTTTCATATTGAGAATATAAATCTTCAGGGTGACAGAAAGCAGGAGTTTGTAGGACTTGAGTTAACTGGTAATCCAGATACCAAGAAAAGATTTCTTGAGGACATTCAAGGTGACACTGGAGATGGAAGGTAAATAGAATAATGGTTATCTTTATTTAGCCAGGCTGCCCGGGAGTGCATGTGCATCTATTTTTGACAGACGAGTTTTAGAGTTAAACGGATCTTGTGATTACTCAACTATTTCATTGCTTGATCTGGTGTCTCTGTACTTCAATTTATTTTGTGTGTGCGCTTTTTGGCAGGAAACTTGAACTGGAACAGGAAACTGCTACTGCAGGACATAATTTATCCAGTGGGGCAAAATCCACAAAAGAGGTATAAATGAATCCGTTTCTTTTATGCTTTCCCCACTTTTCTATGTTTTCCCTCTTATTCATTTGTTCATCTGATGTAAGACGAATTAGAGCTGATAAATTATTCCTGCTAAGTTTTCACCAAAGAATGGATTCGATATGACAAATTAGTGCACAATGAGGCAGAAACCACCTGTACTGTAGCCTATTTTTACCTTTTGCAATTGTTGTTTTACCTCTCTCCAATAGACCTCTCAGAGCATTTTTCAACTTTTGACAGTGATGCAGGCAGGACACATGAATCAATTAATCTGTTTAGTCCAAGTACAAATAAGACTAAGGTGATTTCGGTATTCATAACGCCTTTTGCATTATGATCTGAATGAAATGTTCAGATGTTTAATTTTCTCTGTGATCTAATTCCAAAGCTTCATCAGCGAGATGTATCCTACTCTGTTGCTATTCTTCACATTTAAAGTTGACTGCTGTAGGACACAACTAAAAAAATTTATTTCCTGTATTTATTTGCTGCTTCCTTTTATGTTTCTTGGTAGTTATCTGTTCTAAATACAGTAATATCTTTTCTTCGAGATATATCATGTAATCTCAACTTTACTTACAGGGTACATATATATTGAGATGAAGTTTTTATTTCTTTTATTTCTCTTTCCTTCACCATTTTACTGTTGGCCAATGTTGAAATATATTGTTGGGGAGAGACTCACTATTTCATCATTGCAGCAAGCTAATCACTTCATTTGCAAAAGGTAGTTTTGGTTGATCTAAGCAGTCCTACCTCTTGCTTAAGATTACTTATTCCATCATTTTATTCAATTAAAGTGACGAAACTGTGGAAGAATAAAGTTTACTATAGTCACATTTTTATTGTCCAGAAACCTTTTCCATTCCTTGTCCAGCTGCAAGTATAATCATGATGAGACAAGATAGTTTTTTTTCTTGAACATACATCAGTTTTACCAGTCCAAATTGAGGAACAATACTAATGCAGACCTACAGATAGTAAAGAAAAGTGACAGTTCAATTTTGTTGCTTCATCTAGTGGGGATTGCTCTAGACTAGTTTGGACTTTGTCCCATTTATTATTAGTTTCTTGATTAGTTTCCTGACTAGTATCCTCTAGACAATCCTATTGCATGCTGCAAGTCCCATAAATGATCAGCAACAGAAGTTTTCTTTTGCAGATATCGGATTAAAAAACACTGAAGTTTGACGAATGACTTGAGTTCACTCACTACTACAGAGCTTTTTCCTTCTGATTTCTCTTGATTAGGAGGCAGATCTGCTCCTTTCGACCATGTAGTGTGTGCTTAAGGATTCATATTACTTAATTGTTTCAGCTCGGTTGCTCCTAATTATTCCTGGCTTCTCCTTAAGTGTTCCTGATTATTATCGTGCAGACTTACATGTAAATAATAAACATCTACATTTGTTCATAAATTGATTGCTGTAATATTTTTAAATATTGCCCACATAGGTTATCACTTATGCATCATTTCCCTCTTGAATATGTTTTGATAGAATCCCTTTGGACTGCATTTGACCTTGTAAATACATCAATCCATGCTAACCCTTATTTTCTTGAAACTTCAGGAAAGGTTTTAGAACCTAGAACGGGAATGGGATTTCAGTTTTTAGGTATCCATTCATATATTCAAAGGTTCAGCTTTCAAGATCGTCTTATTTTATGCATCTTAGCTTCAAAGGAGTACTTCCTAGGCATTAGTGAACCTGTGTCTAGATATATATCCTTGTTGCCTGCTCTATACATAGATTTCTTTCAAGTTTCTTGACTCAGTGATATTGGTAAATTAGGCAATGAGATCATTTATTGGTTTACAGTTGAAAGATCTTGGCTACACAGGTGATAGATTGGAGATACTCATCCTTATTCTAGCTTCACAACTTTGGATTTCTATAACCCTTTTTTCCTTCACCGGACATGTTGACCATTGCCTCGGTACTGCCCCCCGTTTCCTCCGATGGCACCATTACCACCACTGCCATAGTCAGGTCTCGAGTTTGAGCTCCATTTGGGGCCAGGTCTATTTACTCCACCATCCCCACCCCTGTTGCCACTACCAATCCGACCGGCCCCATTTCCACCTCCAAGGTCAAACCCTCCACCATGCCCACTTCCAGTACTCCCCCATCCTCTACCGCCGCCGCCACCATTGCTATATCCACCGTCATTGCTTCCAATTCCAATTCCATGACCACCTCCATCAATGCCAGGGTGGTAACCTGACCCATGCCCTGTGCGTGATCCATATCCAGTGTTTCCACAGCCGTTCCAACCTTGAAAGCAGCCACTTGCTGTCAGGCCAACACGGGCAGCCTCTGTAGTGGACTTTTGATGCCACGGCTCCGCATCATCATTGCCAATGTTCAAAGTCCTCCTTCCCCTAATAGCTTCAACAGCTACGCAATAAAAAAACCCATGGCACACCAGAATCAGGAGAATGAAAGTCCAGGGACCTGCACATTTTCCCATGATTCTCTCTTTCTTGATTTGTTTTAACCAGGACTTCAAACACTTATTATAGCACCTGTAGTCACGAAAAGACTTGCACACTTTTTTAGATGAATAACCGGCAGGCGAGAGCTGAATAAGCCACACCAAATACAAGAAAGAAATCGGGCCATTGAGAAGAGTTACGGCCCTTCCCATTTATAGGAAGTGAACTTGTTCTCATCCCGATTGCTAGTTTGCAGAGGTCGTAGAATAAATTTCGTGTGAGGATTGAGCATGTGCAGGGAGCATGTGCCATCAACTTTGGGGAGATTGGCAGTTTGCTCATGCGAACAGGACTTCTCCTTCTGATCTTGATTTCTTGTTATTCTTGTTGATATACGTTGCCATTGATTCACTGAAGAAATAGCCAGTTGCTACCTTCCTCATCTTTCCTCTGAAATGCAGAAGATGCAAAATCAAGAAAGGGGAAAAGGTTCCAGATTTCCAGTGATATTTAAAGGGAAAGTTAGATTGATTGAAGGTGAGATTCATAGTTTAAACAAAATTGAGCTGGTCGATGTTTTCTAGCTGATTCTTGATCAAATCAGGTATCCACTTTTTTCACGTCAAATTAGCAGTCTAAACAAAATTGCCAACAAGTGCATCTATTTGGCTAACATGAGGAAAGATGAACATTGAACCCGTCATGTAAAACCCCTCTTGATGCCAAAGCAACTACCTTTAATGGGGTAATATAACATTTAGATATGATATCCGGTTGCCTCATCACATAACAGGAACTAAATTAAAGCTGCACACTCACCTACATAGTGACACAGTGCACGAGCATGGTAAAAACAGTTAAAAGTTTGGCATAAAGTTCCAGGAAGAGCATTCAGGCCAACCAATTGAAGAATCTTGAGAAACTAATGGTGCTTCTTCATATACGGTTTTTTAGAGGGAAATGATTGTCCTCTGTGAACAAAGCTATCAACAACTTAAAATATTATAATGGAAAAAGATGTAGAGGTATACTAGAGACATCCAATAAATGTATAACCGGAGTATGACATGCAGATGACAGCCAAAGATATAAAATATCCTTCAAGGCTCATCTCATCCAGTGCAAAGATATGAATTTATTTCATAATACAGCTTTAAACTGTTAGAGAGAAGTACAATTTATACATTTCAGCACTTAACTCAGACTTCTCATGGAAGAGGACAAGAATATTGATCAAGATCTAAAATTTTCTCATTGAAGTTCTTGTAGAAGTAGACATAGTACATGTCATTCACAATCCTCTAAGGATTGGCAGACAGGGAGATAATATGTATCTAACTGCCAGTATTTTTGCCTGACACCCTGCCAAGTTTTTTCATTCAAACACTTCTTCACAGGTAAGGGAATCATCTGTGTGGAATAACCCAGACTCTCAAGTTCTAGAGAAACTAATTGGCAGTAAACAACATGAAAAAAGGGGTAACCTCCACAAAGACCATTAAAAAAAGAATAAATCCCCCCAGGCTTCAACAGTTTGGGGAGATGCTGATGAAATTCTCTCATATCTTCATAATACTCACCGTAAGTGTCAAAGAATATCCCTGGAAGAATTTAATGAATGAACATTTGTTAAATATTCATTCAACAGATTAAATTGCTAATGAGAGAGATGCAACTCAGTGGACAGAATCCATGATCAAGTGAAACAAGGAAACAGATCCATAAATCACAATGATACAAATTTAACAGGGTACTAAAGATCTTTTCAAAATTTTAACACATCTATTGTTTATCACTGACTGGTGTGCTTGCAATATGTGATCTCAAAGTAAGAAACACAACAAAAATATTAGTTATCAAAGAAACCAGTTAAAAATTGCCAGGAAATGATAATAGTAAATAAGATCCCACAATCTGATATACATAAAAAATGATCAGAAAATGAGACTTTTTGTCTAAACGATTTATAAATGTGACTCTAGAATGTATATGGCATTGACTAGACAGGAACCGCCAAATAGATACTTAATGCCGGCAATATCATCCTCAAAGGCTGCTGTTTATTTCTTTACTCGAATCTCTTTTAATTTTTTTAACCAAAAAAATCCAATATTTGTTTCACTTGTCATCCTGAGAGAGAGGCACATTTTAAGGCCCCATTCCATTTTCTGAGAGACACCAGATTTAGGATATTTGACTAAGAAAAAAACTATTACAAGGTTCATTTTTCCAACCAGAACTTTTCCAACAGCAATGAACATGTTCAAGATAGCCATGTGGGAAATTCTCATTCGATGGGCATAACAGCTGACAGAAAAGCATACACAAAGGTTCATAGTCATCCTTAATTTTCCTTAGCTTTTCAATCTTATACATTTTAAATGTATCTCAATAGCTTCTTTTTTCCAATTTACTTTAAGACCAGTGGGCATAACAAATAACCTCATCTTACAAACAATCTTAAAGCACAAAAACCATTCAGTAGACACAGAAAGAAATGAAAATGTAAGCTTTCCATTTATAAAATGCTTCAGTAGACATTCAGTAGAAAAAATAAAAAGAAAAAGACACTCTATGTAGCATCAAGCTTATATGTATAACACCAATGAGAGAATATATATAGTTCCGTCTTACCATCATAAGATTCAAGCTGATCAAGAACATCTTGCCAACGACCAAAAATGATCTTCGCATTCTCCTTCTCATCCCAACCCGAGCTAAGCATTCGATTGTACACATCTGGATGAGCTTCAACGATGGTGTGGCTAGCAGGTTTATACTGTCGTATAGCAGTATCCACAAGACCCATCCCAAATCCGATGTTTAAAATCTTGCCACCTGCTGAGCACACAGCTTTTGCATGAGCCTCCATCAATGGCCTCTCCCATTCCATCATCACCGCTTTGCTATTGGAGTCCATCAACTTATCTTCACTAAAACTGACTCTATCTTCCAAGTATTCCGCACCGAATCCACCATTTCCATTTTCTTTCCTCGCAATTGTCCCCAAAATCAGCTCAGCTTGAATACCTATCAAAGATATAGAAAAGAAAAAAAAAGAAAAAAAAGAACTGATCCTCATTCTTCGACAAACAAAGCACTTCCTTTTCCTGAAGAAAAAATGGAAAACTATGCATACAAGGAAAATTTGGTCTATTTCGGAGTATCAATCTAACAAAATCAAATTGGGGTTGCAATGCCAGATTTTGTCAACTGACCAGCATTAAGGAGGATGTCAAAGGCCGCCTGGTGACCGGCATCCATTGCAAAGTCTCCAGCAGAACAATTGGAAGGAGAGAGAGCATTCCAGGGTGCGCCGGCGTCGAGAAGGGACTGAACCGCAGCAGCGCGGCCGTTCCTGGCAGCGTGCATAAGTGGAGTAAGGCCAGCTTTGTCGAAGTAGGCGAAATCGGTTCCCGAATCTAAAAGGGACCTGAGCTTCTGAAGGTCGCCATTTCTTGCTGCCTCGCAGAGTAGCTCCTCATTTTCCATGAATACTTTCTGTTGAGAGTCCCGCAAAGACCCAAGAATGCTGCTATGCCAGAAACCCTGCAGCGGCCCACTGGGGAACTTTGGTATGGGAAGAGAGGGTTTAAGGTACGGCCTTATAAGGGCTCAACTTGGTATGATAAAGAAGGGAAAAGAAAAAACATTCAACAAATGGCTCGGATTCGACTTGAATTTGAGATTAAGGAACTTTGTAGTCGAACTGAGGTCCTCTTAGGGCCTCAGGCCCAATTTTTAATCATCATGTGTTAAGTATGTGTAATAGGGTAAATATTTCTGGAAGTCCTTGAACTTTAACAAAATCTGATTTTAGCATCTTAACTATAAATTGCAAATTTAAGTCCCTCAATAATAAAAAATTATAAAAAGTGACCCTTCCATTCATTTTGAGTTTTAAGCTCTGACGGAACGGAGGTGCACATGTGCCTTTCACATGACTAAATTTAGGGTATATTCGACCCTGAATTTTTTTTTCCCTCTTCTTCTCCACCTATCTGCTTCTCTCATTTTAGATATGATTTTTTCTTTCTTTTCTTTTCTTCCATATCAGCTCTTCAAATCCATAGGATGTTCGATTTGCCTTGCCAGCTTCCAGGGTCAATTTAAAGTTCTTCTTTTCCCCAAAAATAGCATTTTTTTGTTTTATGGAATTGAAACTCCAGCAACTTGGAGAAGATGAGCATGGTATGTCCCAAATTTACCAACATTTTTCCCTATTCTTTTTTCGCCTGAATTCTTGGGATAGTTGAAATGCCTATCGGTGAAAAGCCAATGGCACAAAGAAGATTTAGATGCTCTTCAACGGTGTGATCATAGATCAAGTAGGGATCCACAATATGGTTTCGTCAAACATGTCTGGCGTTATATGTCAAGAATTCAAGAAGAGAAATTGCATATCAGAAGTCATTATTGTGAATCGAATTAGCCGCCCCGCAACTACTCGGCATCGGTTATTTGGACTGGAATTGAGCCTTTGGTTCATGGTCTTTGAGCAACAAAAGAAGCAATTTGGGTTCTGGGACAAGAGTTTTTAGGCTCTTATGGGTTGTTTGAGTTTTTGCATCTTTCCGTTCGAGTGAATCACCATAATTGTGTACGGAAAATTTCTCTATTTTAACTCTTAATAGCATAGCCATGGTAAAAAAAATTGACGGTTTAATTCAAAATTGATTTGGGGTAAATTTCCAGAAAATTGGTTGTTGTTGAGAAAGAAGTGGGCCGATGAATCGGTTTGGGAAAAAGTCCAATAAACTTATAGTTAATTTAAATCGAGTTCATATAATCTTGGAAGCTTTGTTATTTCCTTGGGAATTTTTCCGGTGAGGTTGTTATAATTAGCATGGACGAATATGAGATCTTCATAAACACTTTCGATGAAGTTTTTTATTGGCATGTGTTGGCTTATTTGGCCACTGTAAAATTGAAAGGGGAAGAGGAAAAGGAAAGAAGAGGAAAAGGAAGAAGAAGAAAGAAGAGAGAGAAAAAAAAAATCAAGCGTAAATAATACCCTTGAAATTAGTCATGTGAATGACACATGGGCACCTTCTGTTATGGCTTAATATCCAAAATGGATAGAAGGACCATTTTTTGAAGCTTTTCATCTCTGAGAGGCTTAAACTAGAGGATTTATAGTTGAGGGGCTAAAACTAGACTTGAAAAAATTCAGGTATTTCAAGAAATATTTACCCTATGATATATATAAAAATATATATAAATATAAATATAAATATAAATATAAATATATATATATATATGTATGTATGTATACATATATAGGTTTGATTAACAAAAAAATTCTATTAAGAAACTTGTCCATTAGACCACATGGCTCACATTGAGCCACATCACAAATTTTTTCCACAAAATGTTAGGATATTTGTAGTAAAAAAATAAATAATACCCATTAACTTAATATGGACCATAAGGTCCATGTGTGGGGACATGAACCAGATCCATATTAGAATTTTCCTTCATTAACTCTGGCCATCAGATTTAATTGAAGCACATCTATTTGGTAGCATTCTTTAGTGCTTTCGAAATTGTTTCTTTTTTAAAATAATGTGTAAAACATTTTATAAGTAAAATTTACAAGTATCTAATTGGCAAGGAAAAAAAAATGAAGTATCTTTTTGGATTTTGAGCAATATGATTAATACTATATAGGCAATTCTTCCAAAAGAAAAATTTGTAAAGTGATAATTTTACCCTAAAAATTTTTTCATGTGTACGGCTCGTGATTTTTTTTTTTTAACAAAAAAGAAGCTGAAAATATTTAATTGGCTTCCCATAAAATCTACAAGTGTCTAGTTGGTAGGAAAAAAAAATGGTATCATTTTGGATTTTGACCCATAAGATTAATATTACATGGGTGATTATCCCTATATTAAATTGAAATTTAATTCAATTTAACAAACCTAATTAATAAGTAATTTTTAGACTTAAGCATCATAGACATGGATAAATACATTAAAGTTATAAGTTTTTACCAGATTAATTCTATTTTATCTAAATATTGAAATTAGATTACATGTTCAAATTAATGGGTAAAATAAGAAAGGGGAAAAAAAAAGAGAGGTAAATCAAATTTAGAATGACTTGGAGGTAAAAGAATCTAATTTGTGACTAAGAAATTATGCTTTTAAGTTATCAAATCGACAAAATTTGATCTTGTGAAATTGAGGTGAATCCTTTGCAGCTAATTTGAAAAGAGGGATTTAGAGTGAAAAGAAGGAATTTGGAGATATAGGGAAGAGTTTAGTTCTGTTTGGGAGTTTTTTCAAAGAGAAAAGAAGAGAGGAGAAGTTCCATTTGTCGAAGGAGAGATGTGTCGGAGAGAAGCAAATTTATTGTACAGTCATCCAATTTAAATTTTGTAAAATTTCTATTTTAAGAGAAAACATTAGTGCAACTGCTACACCATGTCACTCGTATGATTTGGTTGAGCAACCCAATAAGATTTCTCCAAGTCATATACTTTTCCATGTCATACTAACAAATGAATTTTAACACCATTAAACCTTAAACCTTCTTTCTTTTAATTCCAGATAATGTTCCTTCATTGTCTATGTAGTTTTCTTGGCCTCCATGAGGTCCTAGGAAAAAGTCCCGAAACTTAGAAGAAAAAAACATCAACATTAAAAGTATTTTGAAAAATGAGATTCAGATTGTTGAAGATCTCGAAATTCACAATTGTAGTTAATTGTTATTAGACTTTGCACTACTAAAACCTCAACTAGTCTTGTATTGGATGAGTAAGGCAACGTTGCCATGTCGTCCACGATTTCCAACAATTCTGAAATACTAGGAATTAAAATGGAAGGAAAAACCGCATTTGAATTATAGGAAGAAGACAATCTTTTATGTTTTAACGATGTTATAAAATTTTCTCCTATTGTACCTACTACATTAAATCTTTTTATTCTTCTATCAACTTTGCATGGGGCTATTATTGTAAAATCATCTATAAGTAATCAATTATTTCTTTTCTCTCCAAACTCTAGAACAAAAATTATACATTTCTCTTCTCTTTCCTCCTAAAATTCTTAAACAATTTAAAATGCAATTTCCGTTCTCTTCTCTCTTAATTTAAACTTTCTCTTCTTTTCAATTATTTTTTTTCTCTCCAAACTCCCGAACAAAAATACTACAT
>JAOXNR010000031.1:7683575-7719243 GCA_028571225.1 Parsonsia alboflavescens
GAACCGGACCGGTCAACTGGCCGGTTCCCGGTTTGACCGGTTGGACCGGCCGGTCCGGTCCGGTCCACAAAACATTGCTCTACAGCACACTTGTCTGAGCAACTTTCAACAAATATTGTAAGTACGTACGTCCTCATATCTCAATCTAAATCTAATACTATATGCCTATCTTCAAGAGCGGCATTAATAACCAGTAGTGACCAAATCTGTGCGTGTCTGCTCCATTCGTTCGAAATTGAATGTATCAATTTGACTTGCATGTATATTAATAAAAAAATTTTAATTTAATTTATTAATACGTTGCATTATCAATTTTTTAAATAAAATTTTACTAATTTAAGAAATTGGACATTCAATTCCAAATACATTCATTTTCAGATAGTATTAAAGAAAAATAGTTAAATGTGGAAACTTTTAAGTGCAAATCTAGCATGCCTAGAAGGATGCAAAATCTTACAATTCCCCACAAACCCCAACAAAAGAAGAATGAAAAGTTTGAACTAATAAGAAAGATTTTGCAATATTAAATGCCTAAAGATTTTTTTTTTAAAGAGTTAGACTGCAGTATCTGAATTAGTTTCATGTGGATAGTGGATACTCTTAAAAAAAGAGCAATATTTTACTAATCGAGAAATTAAAACATATGTGATGATGAGAAAGCTCTTTTATAGATCAACAAAAACAAGATTAAAAAAGAAAAAAACAGTGAAAGGGAAAACTGAAAAAGGCTACACTCATGGAAATGAAGCTTTTATATATCGTGATTGTTCCTATATTTATATGATCTGATAACATGAAAAAGAAAGTGTGAAAAGCCACACAAATATAGACATGGAGCTTTATCTTAACTCCCTCACAACTTTCCACATACCCTCTTCCATTGAACATTCCATAATATTCTCAGCTTCCAATACTTGGCAAAAGTAAGAAAAACCCTAATTCCCGGAAAAGAAAAGAACAAAACCCTAGTTTCATCATCTTTCTCAATTCAGCTATATTATATATCATCAATTCTAGAAATAGAAGGGAAGATATACATATAGCCACTCTCCAACATTTCCAGTACTTTCAAATTCCTCTCTCAAACTAGTAAACAATGGCTAAGAAACTTACCGGATCCGCAGCCGTTGATGGTTGCTTCTTTTGCACCATGAACCAACCAGATTTATCCGTCAGGAGAGCCGGAATTATAAACTACTTCAAAAACAGCACCGATCAAATTGACGATCAACAGCTTGTTCTGGTTCTGAGCGGGTTATGGAGCGTCGCCATGACCGAACCCGACAGCGAGGAGTTTCCTTCTCTCGGCATCTTTGAATTCATGGCAAAACTGATCGATAAATGCGTTCACGACAGAGTTTTTCTTCTCAGAAATCAGAATCTCTTTATTCCCTATTACGCCGCTCACATAATCGGTTCCTACACGATAAACAGAGTCAAATTAGCCGTCAAAGCCGTGGAAGCCGGAGTTATTCCGCTACTTCTGGACCTACTGAGGCCCGGAAATATGATGAGCTGGGTGGAGCAACGAGTCGCAATTAGAGCTCTAGGACACCTGGCAAGTTACGAAAAGACATTTGAATCCCTAGCCGTGTACGGAGAGGAGGTGGTCCGATTAGCCGTGCACATGGCTTCAACATGTGTTGACGTGGTCTACGACGCATTCGTTGGAGTAACGGACAAAACCAAGAAATTGAAATACCAATGCGACCTGTTGACCAGAGGAGTAAATATTGGTGACGTGGAATTAGAGAACCGGAAAGCGGAGGAGTGGACTAGTCAACTTCAGTGTTGGTGTATTCATCTTCTAAATTGCTTTGCCGTCAAACAGAGGTCGTTGGATTTGATCTGCAAGAAAGAGTTCTTGAAGGAATTATGTGGGATGTGGGGTGGTTTGACGAATCACACCTCACCGGCCGGGATCGGACTTATTAGAATTCTTTGTTACAGTAAATTTGGAAGAAGAAGAATGGCAGAGTCCAAGGATGTAATGGAGAATTTATGTAATCTCTCGAGATCTTCCGATGATTGGCAGTATATGGGCATTGATTGTCTCTTGTTACTTCTCAAAGATCCAGATACGAGGTACAAAGTTATCGAAACTGCCACTCTGTGTCTTGTTGATTTGATTGAAATTAGGCACGTTGGACGTGGTGGTAAGAAAAATTTTGGTGAAGAAATCATAAGAACCCTCACGAAGGAATATTTCAGATCAAGAAACTATAAAATTCAGAACAGAGAATTTCATCAAGCCTTGGATAAGATATGGGATTTCAAAGTAAAGAAGAAAAGTACCACGTTGAATATAGAGAAATCCCAAGAGCAAAGAACATTAGTGGCTTTGGTAAAACAGCAAGCGGGTCATAGGATTTGGTTGGGGAAGATTGAAGAAGCAGTAAATAAATATACAGAGGCTATAGAGTTGTGCCCATTGAGGTTCAGAAAGGAGAGAATGGTGTTATATAGTAATAGGGCTCAGTGTCATTTGTTACTAAGGAACCCTGATGCAGCCATTAGTGACACAACTAGAGCCCTATGTCTTTCCAGTCCTCCGAATTCACACCATAAAAGCCTTTGGAGGAGATCACAAGCATATGACATGAAAGGATTGGCTAAAGAAAGCTTGATGGATTGCATTATGTTTATGAATGGCTGCTTCAAATCGTCCGAAGGCCGGCCCGTGAAAGTACCTTATTATGCTGTCCAGATGATATGCAAGCAAATGGATTCAACGTGGCTCTTTAAGAGTGCCCAATTAAAGAAGGTAACGTATTCTGCAGAAAAGCCAAAAGATTCACAATGTGATGACCACAACGTAAGTGGAAGAAGCCTAAAAATCTGCATAGGGAGCAAGGGTTTTATTAATGCAGGTAAGTATGATCAAGAGATAAGTATATTTTATTAATGTAATTCATAAATTTAATCCTATATCATTAATTTGTGACTAATTACTTTAGCTGCATGCACTATATTGATCAGGTCTGTCCAACACGAAAGTGTCATTGGCTCAAAATGATGGAAGCACTAGGAGAAGGTTGGAAAGAGTTGTACGTTTTGGGGGAGAAAGGGAAGCTGCATTTTATAAAATGGAATATTAATTGAAGCTAATTGTTGTACCAAACCTTCAACATTTTTGTGGTTTCAAGAAAGGGTGATTATGGTAGCTAGTTAAACGATGCACCTGTCTCTGTGTTGGTATAACAAAATTCTCAGAAAATAGAAATATTGGGGTGGAAAATCCATTATTACCCTCTGAACTTCATTCATTTTGATCAGTTCTTTCTACTTCATTTGGAAATGTACGTGTAAATCCCAGGGATCATTCAGGAGAATTTTGACATAACTTTTTTCCATTTGTTTTATCTTTCTTTAAGCAAATTTTCATATTATATATCCTTTTATTTATTTATATATTTATATTTATATGAAAGTGGAAAGGACCACAAGTCCACGAAATAGACCGAACATGCAATGCTCCATCCTTTTAATTTTATCATTATACCATCTCTGGTAACCTTTGCGATTAGTACGTAATCCACTGACTTGATGGGATTTCAAAATGTTTCTGTTTTTCTTATAAATGCAACTTAATTGCCCATCTCGTCTGTTTAAACTTGGAGGGGAAAAATGAATACTCTTTTTGTTACTTTTTAAAATATATGTTGCCTATTCATTAATACTATAATAATTTAGTCTTGAATTGTTATATTTTTTTATTGAAGAAAAAAATATAGTATCGAACAAATAATTAGAACGAATGAAGAGAAGCTAGAGAAGTACTTGTCATGATTGAAAACTCAATATCAAGAATATATATTTATGTATATATATATATATATATATATGTATATATATATGTCAACTACAAGTAACCACATACTTCCCTAGCAAAATAATCATCTTGCCAACGTGGAATTATTGATCATATAAATTATGTATAGTAGACCGGTCTGTGAGCCTAGAAGATCTAGGAAGATGGTTGATCTGAAAAAATACTATATAAGATCAACCTAAACAATTATATTATATATGCGGTAAATTTATTGTAAAAGTTTCCAAGTTCGAATCCCTCCCATACTTTCTTAATTTGAATAGTGTTAGTGGTGGAACCATGTTCAAGTGAGCCCACCCTAAAATTTCTCCGTCTTCCTATTTTAGTTAACTTAGTTTATATATAAATTGATTTTTTACTTTTTTGTTAATTAAGGTCCACCCTAAAATTGTATAATATATCATGTATAAAATAAAAAAAATTTTAAAAAGTTTGAAATCACAAAATCATTTCTTTCCCTTTTTATTCTATATATTTAGAAACTAATTGAATCTTTTTTTCATTATTGTTAATTTTATTAAAAATCCCCTCTCCCATTAGGATTGATAGTAGCACTTCACGTATCTTCATCTTGTCTTCAACTTAGACCTCTGAATCTCAATTATTATCGTTGACCACTAAGCTAAGAAGACTTGATACATCTTTAGGTTTTTTGGTAAATATTTTACTCTTTTTACATATGCTTTATTTATTTCACAATTTTTTTTTACAAGAATCTTAAATTTTAGTGTTATTATTGACTTTTAGTTTATTTGATTACTCGCATGATTTTACATAAAAAATAAAATTCATTTATTTTTATATTTTTTATAATATTATAAAATAATGTTATTTTTGTATGTATAATTTTTAATTATATTATATTAAAAAAATATTTATATATAGAATATGACTGTCCATCCTGACTTTAAGGGCCTAGAGTCCGATCCGCATCCACAAATAATGTTTGCAGACTCAAATTTTTCTCTTTTTTGTCTTAAAAGATGAATTTGGAAATGCTAAGGATCGAATTGCTGTTCAGTTTATAATTCAGAATAGAGAGGATTCAAATCTTGCTGGAAGGAAATTAACCTCTATTAAGCCTTTATTGCAGAAACTATCCGCGAGAAGAAAATCAACTGCTATATTATCAAAGGGACAATTTATAGGCTTTCATAATTTGTTTATGATGATAGTGTTATATTAGTATGCCCTAGAACATATAATTATCTTATTAATAAATAAAGTGTTTTATACATTTATTATCTTTCTATGTCCTTAATTATTTATTAAGAGATATTATTCTTATAAGTAAAAACTAATGTGATACTATCTATTTGTATGAATAATTTAAATATGTATTCCTGATTGTTGAATTATTCTTTAGATAAGAATAATTCATTAAAATTAGCTTAATTTTATCCTCTATAATTAGTATGGAGAATCACATTTTATTTAAGAACAAACATAAGAAGTATTTATGGAGATAAATAACTTGAACATGTGACATATTAATTAATAGTATAATCTCATTCATTAATTGATTGTAATTGTACATATATTCTTCAAACCAGAAATACTATACATAAGACTTATATTTGAGTATTTGGAATTTACTATTTCTATATTCACTTATTCGATTAAGTCAAGGTAATATGTAATTCTTTGTATTTAATTATGAAATAATGTATGAGTAAGTGATGGGGATCCACTACTTCATAATTAAATAAGTGAAGTACAATATTTAATATATATTCTATTTATCTTGACTATTAAGTTCTTGGCCAAGACAATTATAGAGAAAAATGTTTCTCAAATAGTCAAATGATTAAATAGAATTAGACATATGATTAAGTAGTGGAGATTACTTAATAAGAATATAAGTGAAAAGATTAAATGCATGGTAATTACAATGTGATTCTAATAACAAGGAATTAATTTTTTACTATTTATTGGATAGTCATGATATATTACTAGAAGTCAGTCATGACTTATGAAAGTTTGAATATATTTTACAAGAATATTCAAATTAGAATTTAATTAATATTAAAGAATTAATGTTAATTTCTATTGCCAATAAATAATGAATCTAGAAAGTCACACATAATAAAGTCAAATCTTATAATGACATTGAGTTTTTTACCTTGTTTGTAAAAAAGTACTAGTATACTTTGAAGCATAAGATTAAGTGATAAGGTTATGGGTTTAGATGAATTAATTACTTAGTTAATTAATTAATTTTTAAAACTAATTTTAGGTCTTTTCCTAAAAGTAATAAGAAAAAGCCCAACTAATGGGTCACTAAATCTTGAAGGTTTATTTATAAACCTTTTATGATTACCCTAGTCGTAACTTAAAAATACAGAAACAATTGTTGTCTTTTTTTGTGTGTGTAGGGACACAATGTTATTGTCGGCTAGATTCGTGTTGATAATGTATTGGGGAGCTGATATGCAACAAAAGGTATAAATATATATATATATATATATATATATTTATTTATTTATTTATTTATATGAATCTTTAGATAAAAAAAAAAGATTACAAATACGATGAGTGGTACGATTGTAAAATATATTCATTTCTGCTCTCAATTCTTACATTTAGATGATTAATATATGACCTTATATATATTATTACTCTCTTGATCCGAAATTGAATGTTCCATTTAATTTGCACAAATTTTAAGAAAATTAGTTGACATAGTTCATTTTACACTTAGCAAAATCAATTTCTTAAGAAATTTTTACTAAGTTAGGAAATGGGGTATATATTTTTGGATAACTCACAATAAAAATGTAGGCATTCAATTCCAAACCAATGAAGGTTTTTTTTTTGGGTTGCGGGGGATTAGGTGTTTGATTAAAGAGTGCATTGTTTTTAATTTGTAGTTAACAAATTTAATAATGACTTATACTCCCTCTGTCTAAAATTGAATATTCACATTTTAATTTTGAGTTGTATGAAAATAAATGTCTCATTTCCTAAATTAAATAAATTTTTCTTAAGAAATTGATATAGTTAAGTGTAAAATGAATTGAATCAATTTATCTTCTTAAAATTTATGCAATTTAAAGTGGTACATTCAATTATGGATGGATGGTGTATTAGGAATGGAGGGATAGAATAAAATTTTGCATCGATCATATTATCCTCAGGTAAATATTTCCAAACAATGGAAAGAAAAGGTCATATATTGACATTTTTTAACTTTGAACTAGTCAGAAGAAATAAACAATCTGCTTGGCCGTTCCGTATTGAGCGGCAAAATACAGGAAGCAGTGACCATAAATTTCGGTCAACAATTCGAAGAGGATAAAAATGCATTAGGCTTATGCGTTTTTGCCCACGAAATCCTGTTGTTCCTCGTTTGATGCCACTTCCACGGTAAAGACAAGCCGGAGATGATTCCTTTATTGAACAAGTCCTAATTATATGAAATTCTCTAGTTATTCAAATTAAATATTTTTATTTTAAAATGTTTTTTTCTTCTATTTTAAAATATTTAAAATTAAATGTTAAGTTATTTTAATTAATTTCGAACTCTTGGAGTTAATATATAGATGTTCGAAAATTGAACCAGAGTCTCCCCTTTCTTTTTGACCAAAAGAAATGGATATATTTTAAGTGCAGTTAGCCCAAAAACAAGAAAATTTATAGTAGTGAACACATGTTATGTTATTAAAGCAGAGTAGCAAAATACAGTGGGTGAAATATTATCAACAATTTTGAACTCTTAAAAGGACCAAGAAGAAGTGCGTCGTATATAGTAATCATGTTAAATCCGGCGTGGGGGAGATTAGAAATGATTTTGTCTCTTGAGGCAAGGAATTGGAAATCATCCCAAGAAATGTTGGTTTTTAACGTTATAAAACAGGGAAACTATTAATTAGCTGTTAATGCCAAACTCTCCCAAGTTGGAGCAGGAGGGAGGAGAGGTGTTAAAGGAAAAAAGCCCATAATCCAAATTTCGGAGTATCAAAAATTTAATTGAAAAAAAAGGAAAAAACAAGATCCAGCAATTTCAGAATGATCCTTCAATATCACAGTTGAAATAGAATTTTTACAGAGGTGAATGTCAACCATCATCTAAGTTATAGCCCAGGTAAGCTTTGAAACTTGAAAGTAAAAATGCTAGGGGGGAAGAGAAAACCTCCTTCAACCAGAGACTCCTGCCTCAGAGTTCAAAGGCATCTGGTGATTTATATACATTTCAGAAAGACCTTTTGTGTCTAGTTTCAAAATTCTCCAATTCTAGCTATCTAAATTACGTCGGTGTTAGTTTGTTTCTACCGGTGACTTGACTGGGCCTAATGATTCTAGAAAACTACTTGCCAAGACTATATCCTCAGATATCCATCTTCAATACAATATTATTGAGGTTGCTTTCATGCGATTTGCCAAACGCAGCAACTTTGGCCCTGTATGCTGCTGCAGCTGCGGCTGCCACAGTAGTTCTTACCCTTTCTCCTTGAGGAAGTTCACATGCTTCGCTCAGGGAGCTAAATCTTAACTCAGCAGGTGGAATGAAACAGTCCACAGAGAGACCAGGGACATTGAATGCTACTTCCTCAATCGTCCAAGCTTCCTCCATCCTGGTCTTGGTATGGCTCATTGCAGTGTCACCGAATTTAAAGAGAGTAACCACTGATCTTCCAGAGTGAGCAATCATGAACCCCTCAACAAGCCTGTAGTCCTCAAGAAATGAATTGATCGTAGTTTCCCAGTAAACTGCATCACCTCCATTGGTCTGAATTCGGGTTAAATGGGAATCTTCTAAGTGAACAAGAAGACCGGTTTTCTGGCTGAAATAGCCAAATAAAACATGTCTTATGATTTCAGCAGGTCCTTCACTCCTAGCTTTCAGCGTGTGAGGATCAGCACAGAGTTTGAGAACAAAGCAATCCTCACCATTTATCTTCTTCTCTCCAGTACATCTTGCGCTGGCAAACATGTTTGCCGTGGTCCTTGGATCAAGACCCTGAAAGTGGAAGGGATTGATTTCATAATTCTTTCCACCAGATATAGCATGTACATGTTATGAAAGAAACATTTGACAATGCTGTCCAAACACTACCTGAAGAGCACGACGCAAAGGCCTAACAGGTCCTTTGGCAGCATGAGCACCAAGCCAGGGCGTATGCCTCCAAACTAGCTTCCCATTACATCCTGCATGAACCTTGCTTCCTCCAATAGCTAGTTCAACATACCACATGTCAGGATTCATCTGCCAGAGCACAAATCCACCTGACTCAGTTGCTTTAGAAGGATTCCTTCCCTTTATGACCTTGGTAGCAGTCTCAATATCTGATGACAGCATCTTCACTTTTCCCATTGCATAAGCATTATGAATTGTGTTTTGCAGCCTCTGTCCCCCTGAAGCAGCTGTATATTGCTGCAGTATGTATTGAGCAGATGACGTTTCCTGCAAGGAAGGTTCTTATTACATGAAAACCATTTGAATTAATGGAGTTAAACACCTTAAACTCCCTTATTTTCTAATCATAAATTATTCCAAGATTTATAATTATTAATATCCTCTCTTCCAACAGCACAAATGGTAGCTGAAATTGAGTTTCTCAGAAAACCACAAGATACATGAACGAAATTAAAACAAAATGATCCTGAAAGCTGATCCATAATCAAGATCAAAATATAAACAAGTAATGCAATCCCTTCTCCAACCCATATGAACCCTGCATTCATGATTTGTACTTCGAATACCCACGATAAACAGAAAATTCCCAATTCTAGAAAGTGAGTCAAATTGAAGCTCTAGCAGTCGGGGGTTACGGTGAATGGACCCAAATGCCCACCATTATTTTCGTAGACAAACAACACAGATAGAGTAGTTTTAAAAGAAATAAGGCAAAGAGGTACATAATAAGCTATTCAGCCACATCTAATTGACGACCAATAGCCCAAACACAAGATTTCAAATATCTGAACTGCTCATCATAATTTTTTAAGAAAAATACAAAATCAATTTTTTAGTTGGAAGAATTAGTCAGAGAATCAACTTTCTTAGTCAACCCTCACAAACAGGAAAATCCAAGGGCACCAGCTCCTTAAAAAAAGTGTAACTCCGCTGAACAAAACAACGGAAAAGAGAAGGTAAAATGACTATATTGCAATACTTCAATAATTTCCTAAGAAGTGCCAATAATTTCTTCTACTCTGAGAGAAAGAAGAACAGAGATACTAACAATGGGGGTGTCTTTGATGCTGAGATGAGGCAAAGGATCGTTGTTACAGACGTGCACCGGAGCAAGAGGTGCACCCAACACACCGAGTAGCAACCTTAGATCGGACTTCTGACAACCAGACCCAGAACCTGACCCGGCAGTCGAAACAGAAGGAGCCCTACAGAGCCAATGTCCCCACTTCTCACTCCTAGAGTCTCCATCTTCAGGCCCATTGGGATCCGGACCTTCCCTCAACGGTGACAGAGTATCCACACCAGGTCTCAAACTCCCCGATCTCGAAATGAAAACTTCCTGTGGAGCAAAATGGCTACCCTTCCTCCGCCTTCTGAGTCCCGAACCAGAAGGAGATGGGCTCCTCCCCCTTGACCTTCCCGGCGATAAACCCCTTACCACTTCCTCCTTCAATGCTGAAAAGAATCCTTGCTTTTTCTCCATATTTACACAAAAAACCAGTTAAAATAGATAACCGATCACTGATACAGCAAAAAAATATCCAAGGAGCTGAAGTAGAGAGGCGGTGAGTGGAAGGGAATTGTGCGGAAACGGGAGCTGCAAAGAGAGAAGATATCAGTGAAGAAAGCAAGAAAAGGGAAAGGGGAAGAGAGAGAAAGAGAAAACGATGGTGTGGAGCATGACGTTACAGGGAAGCAATACATTTTGATTTTCATGGTTCAGGGCGTCATATATAGAGTAGGTGGGCCCCACTAAATACTGTGAGGGCCTGGTGATCTTTTCAGTCAAAACGCAAGAGCGGTTTTTAATGCTTAAAGACAAAACTACCCCGACTTTTTAACTAAATGAATCTTTATTAAAATTTCTATTTTTGGTTACTTTCTAAATACATGTACATATTTCTATATTTTTCTCTCTCCATTGCCTCTAAGGTTTTTCTTAAATTACCCTACAAATTTTTTTCAATTTAAAAATTTTTTAAATTTTAGATAAAGGTTAAAAAAGAAAGGTGGTCTTGTAAAAATAAATGCAGCTAATTTTTTTTAAAAAAGTTTATACCTTCCACAAATAATATGTATTAGAAATTTAATTAATATATTCATTTTAACAATCTGAACATTTTAAGCAACTAAAAATCGGATCTCTTTAAGTTCATAAAAAAGTAATAATCAACTATAAAAAATACGTGACTTTTAATATTTGAATTTATACAATTCTTACATCAACATTACTTATCTACGTTTCTTAACTTCAGTATTGGAGGAGCTTCGACACACACCCCGCAATTCTGATCAATTTTACTGTGCAATCATCTAAATCAAGTTCTCGATTTGCACTTAAGTTATTCGAACTGAACAAACATATCCGCAACATCAGTCTTGTAAAAAAAAATGCTACTAATTTTTTTTAAAAAATGATCATACTTTCCACAGATAATATATATTAGAAATACAATTAATATATTCATTTTAACGATTTGAACATTTTAAGCAACTAAAAATAAGATCTCTTTAAAAATTTTGTGGTTCCTCCTTTTTATCAGCCATTCCTAATCGAATACATGAATATATCCCTCCTTCACAATATTTCATCGTAAAATTGGAGACTAAAAAATACTATTATTAAAATAAAAAAATGTTTTCTCCAATTTAGATAAGATTCTTTTAATAATTTTTTTCCCTCACCAACCTAATTACCAATTTTTTTACCTTTTATTTTCTTTTCTCGCAAGCTAAAGTTCAGACCAACTAATTCCTTTTAATTCTTTCTATCCTCTTTCTTTTTTTTTTTTTTTTCCTATTCCTCATCTTCCAAAACTCAATCCCTTTTCTCTTACATACTAGGAATTAAATTTTTATGTAATAATACCATCGATACTTAAAAAATCAAATATTATTATCATTTTTAAAAAATATATAAATTAAGTAATTATCTGTCTTCAAATAAACTAGGGACGAAATAGTAACTTCAAGTAAGGGGAGAAAAACAGTTGGAATATATTCTTGGGCCGGGGATCGCCGTGATTAGTGAATTCTATGACCTGTAGGGTGCTGGGAGGAGACGTAGAGTCCGTAATATCATCCAAGGTAGGTTTGTTTATGTTGTTGTTCTACAATTATCTTTTTTGCCTCTGTGATGTTTTTGGCAGTGCCCTCCTCCTCTCTGGCCTACTTTCTGTAGCTGCGTATTTGAATGATTATCTTCTATTGGTTTGGCTTGGGGGCGCGGGACGGAAGGGCAGCCACCCTGGGCCTGGGATGGGCTCGGGGGCGTGGGTGTAGCCACCTGTGCGTGCATAGATAAGAGTATTTTTCGTGACTCGAAAGATCATTATTATGAAACGCCACATTTTTATTTTTATTTTTATTTTTTAAAATTTTATCACGTCGTCTACCCTCGTCAACTGAAATGACTGCCCCCCACACCCGCAACCCCCCCTCACCATTACACATTGCATTTATGTAAATTCAAATACGAGTGGATCTTGTGAATGGGGCAATATTTTGCCAGTGGTGAGTTTGATTTTCTTAATAAGTTTTCAATCTTAAGGAAAAATATTATTAAAAATTACTCCCTCCATCCATGAATTGAATATCTCAATTTGATTTTTATAAATTTTAAAAAAATTAAATTATTTCATTTTAAACTTAATAATATCAATTTCTTAATAAAATTTTTATTAATTTAAGAAATGAGACATTAATTTTTGGATAATTTAAAATAAAAATAAAAACATTTAATTCCGAATAGAGAGAATATTTTAAAAAACTTTAATATTAATAATTTAAAATAAAAATATGAACATTTAATTTCGAACAAAGGGATATATTTTTATAAACTTTAATATGACTATGTTTAATTCTTTCATCTTTATTGACATGAGTTCAAATGTTTAGCTGGATTTACTCTTATTCAAGAACACCATGGTACTTGTTTTATGTACCTTGAATTTATTTGGCTTATTTTTCTTGTTATACATTTTAGTACAAAGTAAATGGGGGAAAGAATTTATAATGTGGGCTAATTTTTCCGATTAATGTGAATGTGCGAGGAAGAATGTCCGTTTCCATAGACTTGAGATGATGCAAATTGCATTGTATTAATCATGGAAATCGGTTTAAGTGTAGAGGAAGTGGAGTGGTCATTATTATAGACACCAATAAATGCTTGTAATTTACTTGAAAGACTTGTTTCCCCTGCCAAGAAGAAAAGGGGTCACAATATACTTAGTCGTTTTGCTTGAAAATACTAAGTAGAGTACAATGGATATTTTCAAGTGATATTTTTCCACGTCTATATGCATATAGAATTATTGGACATTTAAGGATGTAATGTTTGGTTAATTTTACATTTTAGTCCTTAACTCTCTCTCTCTCTCTCTCTTTTCTTCTTTTTTTTTTTTTGTTATGTTGGTCCTTAAACAAATTATCATTGGACAATTTGATCATTTTAATCGTACTTTTGGAAAACACCATGTCAACAACCACTTAACTAAATTAATAGGGGCAAATCCAGTATTATATCATTCCATTAGTCAGAAACAGATATTAATTGGGATAATGTTGAGTTAGATTTTGATTTTTGGCTCAGTAAGAAATGGAATTTAGCTGGGCCAAAAACATGAATTTAGTTCAGCATAATTTCAATTTATATCCAATTTTGACAAATTGAATAGTATATTTCAAGAGGTAGTGGATTGAACTGTATAATGGTTTTTTAAAAAAAGAATAGATTTCGAGGATCAAGTTATCCCATAGTAATTTGTTCGAGGACTAACATGATCAAAAAAAGGATATTTTAAGGATCAAAATGTAAAACTGATCAAAGGTTAGGTTCTTAAACATCCAATTAATCTTCTCAATCTGGAAATTAATGTTTCATATTTCATTTTAAGTTGTTCAGAATTAAATGTTTTATTTCCTAAATTAGTAAAAAAATTATTATCACCTTGAATTCAAGACGAAAAGAGTAATAAAATGGACTTGTCCAATATTATTTTTTACCATTTGGTGTATTTTTAAACAATTTTTTCTTAGTTCCAGATCACAACTTTAAAATACTTATTATTATCTCATAACAAATATTTTTATTAACTAAATACTTAATTGGTGACAAAGATATTTTTATACTTTCTCAATAAAATCTATCTATATAATAAAAGTAATATGAGTAACAAATAGTGTCAATGTTTAATTGTTTTACTTATTAATGAAGTGTGAAATTATTTACGTTAATTACATTACAAAATCATTAAGAATACATATAATTAATCATCATACGAGGTAATTATACAAACCCATGAACAATCTAAATCAAGATATTCTAAACCCTTTACGATTCAAAATTGCAAAAAGTGAATAATTATATCCAACATCACTCTTAATAACTCAAGTCTTTTTTTTTTCCCTTTTCCTTTGTTTTTTTTCCTTCTCATGGGTCCATTTTTCTTTGCTAAAATATTGTTGGTTTGATTGAAAAATGGGCCAGCCAAAATTTAAGCCAACAACAGATTCTCTTCTCTTATCTTCTCCTTCGTGTGCATGTGTGTGGGGGTGAGGTGAGGCGGCAAGCGTGGGGGACTTTGATGTTTAATGGCGGTGGAATAGCAGCCAACCGTAGACATTTGAGAACACTATTCCATGCGAGAGGGGCATAGGGCCCTTTACCCATCACTCATAACTCTCTACTCAATATCATCATCCCCACCTACCAAAAAAAATAATAAAAAAATTGTTACTTCCTCTAATTTTCTTAATTATTGGACAAATTAACATTAATATGCAGGTCAAATTTCTCCATTAAAATTTTGTCAACGAATAATAAAAGAAGCAATACTAGAGGCATCCATTTCATTCTCTTGATTCCACTACAGACACTTTGAATCTATTCACATTACGCCGTTTAATTAGTCCTCAAATTTTCATATTGCGTTGGGCATTACACCAGATCGGTGAGATCACTAACTTTATCTGAAAGGCTTAATTATAAAGGGATAAATTTTTATGCAGCCCCAAATCCAATACATAACATCCACAAAATTTTTGAAGCGTAAGAGAACTATCCTTTCCATTTTGGCCATGGCGAGCAAGTCTATCTTTCTTTCTTTCTTTGTGTCTCTTCTGGTGTGTAAGGCGAAATGCAATTTATGTTTAGTGGAAGCAGCTTTTTAGATTTTGTCTCTTCTTTCGCTAATATTTGGTAAGGTACCAACTGCCTACCAAGAACCTTTGCCACGAGCGGTGAAATTTTCAATCAAAGCGCCCATCACGGAGGAATGCATGAAATAGTGGAATTCTTCTCTAAAGTATGTCACTGCATGATAATACTACAATACATCTCTCTTTCCCGGCCTTTGCATGATGCATGATATGCATGACACACCATGTGTTTGAAGAAATGATTGAATTATGTTGACTTCTTTGCATTTGAAAATGATGGTAAATTAACCCAATATACAGTAGTATTAGGTATATCTACAATAATTATATTACATTATTGTTTGAATTCAAGAGGGCTACTTTTAGCTAGTTCTCATCCAAAACCAACCATGTTACTCATAATTACTCATCAAGAGATCAGGCTCCGGTCTGAAGATGAAGCATAGAAAAATATATAGGTTCTCCCGCACAGGGTTTATCCACTATTCCATCTTATATGAATTAAATAACTCATTTTAATTTACTAAAAAATCAAGAAGTATATTTGATTTTAATAATGTTATCATTTTATGTTTCATATCAATGTAATCGATGATCATTAATAAAACAGAAATAGAAACAATTAAATTATCATGAAAGCATTTGTTAATACTATAATGAAAGTGAAAAAAAAAAAAAAAAAAGCAAAACAAAGAAAAGTAAGTTGTCATGGAGAGTAGACATCTAACCAAATGGTGGACTAAAGAATTTTTATTTTTTGGAAAAAAAAAAAATATATGTGAAGATAATTGTGACTATAATTTCCTTTTCCAAATTGGAATATTTTATGGCTACTTGTAATAATCTAAGAATAGAATCAAGTCAAAGCCAAAAGGAAATGGAAGATTGAGATTCTCAATGGAATCAAACTAAACCAAAATATCATAGGGGAAAAAAAACACTTCACAAAGATCACATGCGGAAACAACCAACCAAAATACTTGTTTCCCATACGGAGAAAGGTCCATTGACAGAGAGTGAAAGCTTCACGAGAGATCAAAGATGGGAAGAGAAAGCAGGTGAAGTTGTCGGGACAAAAAAAGAGCCCTCTTTAATTTTGCAAAGTGGAGTACAATATTAGTGGCTTAATTGAGTACCAAGCAATGATTTTAGTTAGTATTGTCCTCAATTTGATTCCCTCACTCAAAATATAAGTTGGTAACCTAAGTTTGCAATTTGACAAGGGACTTTTTAGCCTGCTTTTTTAGGATCGAGAGCTGAGGGAACTTTGGTAAGATTGGGTCGGGTTAATTAACCCATGGGATGAAGGAATTTTTATTCAGCATATTGTTTATTTTAATCGTTATTATTTCATTAATTGTAATTGTTTATTTAATTTTATGTATTTTTTAAAAAATAATTTATTTCTTTGAATAGAAAATTAGAATTGTTTGTATACTTTATTTTTATATTTTTTTTGTTAAAAAAGTTCTTAGTCCCATGGGCTGGTTCGACCGTTAAAGGGATGGAGTGGGGTTGGATTAAGACTTTTGATGATCCTTTTAGACACTAGGATCAGTTCGACTCGACTCTTCGAAATATCTAACTTTTAGGGGTTAGGTTGACCCATATTAATAGCTCTAATTAAAAACAAGATAAATAAAGAGCATTTTAAACATAATATAGTTTAGTTACATTTAAAAAAATTTAATTTGTTTGAAATAATCATTAACTATTTATATTTTGAGACGAAAGTATTTTATGGAACAAATGGGTAATGGTTAGTTTATGATGAATGCAATGTCAACATATATATCTTTATAATATTTAGAAAAATGTTTACTGGAGGACTTATCTAGAATGCATCTTTACTTATTCATATAAAGTTAAGTGCGTATTGATAAAGTGAACACATGGTAATATTTGCTATGAAATATGAAAAGAATCCAAGATTAAGGATTTGAGATTGAATTTATATTCAACAATTGCTGTCAATTGAAAAGATCAATTTTTTAAAAAATAAAAATAAAAATTGAAAAGATAAATTAAAGTCTCTGAACATTCAACAAGTAATTAATTGATTGCGACTAGTTTCTAAAATTTCCTCTTAACAAGTTGAGTATTTCTTTTATTTTTTTGCCCTAGTTCTCTTCGACAAGATGGGGTCTGCAGTAGGCGCTATGCAAAGGTCAACCAAACAAGGATTACAGTAAAGAATTAGCGTTAACTTGCAGGCGAAAATGGCGGAGGAGAAACCAGAGCTTCTCTGGCCAAAGGGCTACTTATGATTTTCTACAATATTTTCTTCTTTCCCCTGAAGGGCCACGAATCTTTGTTTTATTAAATGATTAAATTCAACAGGTTTAAACTTTTGAAGCATGTGAAAATTCATTTTGATATTAGAGTGAACGGGATACGTTTCCATTGTATTATTATTATTCACGTGTTACGTCTGTCATTGAAAGAATTATGTTCTAATATAATTACATAAAATATTCCTTTAGAAGGCTACTAAGTAAAGCTTTGATTACATAAAATGATTCTTATATAAAACATGACGAGCAGGATTAATAATGATTTTTTCATTTCAAAACTAAATATTCATATTTCTATTTTTGGAATGTTTTGAATTAAATGTTCACATTATTAAAAAAAAAAAAGACTTTTTAAATTTTTTGCATGAGTTAAAGTCACAAAACATTCAATTTTAAATGTTAACATAAAATATAATTAGGATCCTAAAATATTGTTAAATAATTAAATTCAATATTTAATTTTTTGAATTTAATGTTTTAAATAAATTAATGATATACAAGTTCTAAGAAATTAACAGTAGAAGAGTGATAATATTTGTTAATGGATTAGCTAAAGAGAATACATCCGTCCAATCCATTGGATTCTTAAGTTTGAATATCTTTGCATGAAATGGAGATTATTAGATACTTAACTTGGTGGCTCATTGGTGATGAAAGTCATTTGGATTGTTGGTCTTTCCTTTTGTTCTTTTGCTAAAAAGTCATCAAAGCAACTCAGCTCTCTGCCAAACAAACATGGAAAAAGCAACCCATTAAGGTAGAGTGAGAGATCTAATTAATCTAATCTTATGATCCAGCTTGAGTTATAGAAATGTTTGGATTTGGACAGAATATAACTTTAAAATCCCTTTTGACCTGTTTAAAATGCTTGTAGTATATTTTATAGGTACTCTTGTTTCTCTTTTCTCCCTTTGTCTCTGTCTTTGTCTTCTGCTAATCTGTCCAAGAATCTCTTCCTTTCTTTATTTATCTTTTTCTTAAGAACTTCTTGTTTTGGGAAAATTTTGACCATGGACTATGTCATTTCCCCATTAACAATTTTACCATATATTCAATATTGTGGGGGAAAAAAAAGGAATTAAAATTGAAAATGTAAGGGATAAAAGATTTTTAAGCATACCATATATACATATTCATAATCTATCAGTGTCCGGATCAAACTTTCGCACGCATCTCCAGTATTCTATCGGGACATTTAATTAATCAAAAGTAGAGGGTGTGGGAAGATAGAATCGAATACATAATTTACGATATGCAAGCTATACCTTCGAACCATTCGAGACCACGCTGCATATATAATTATATTTAAGAATCTTTTATTTTCATAAAAAGAAGGGTAATTATTTGTAAAATAGATGGAGTGCATATTTCATGACATACATACACACATTTGACGGCAATTAAGCAACTGACCTTATAATGTCAAAATGAATATTTCAAGTAAATAGTGTGCCTCCAAGTTAATCCTTGTCGATACGTACATGACGATGCATATTCCTAATGTAGCTAATTGACAATATCATATTACAAAATTATATCGAGTAAAATTTTTTAACGGTTGATTTAATATCCAATTTGAATGGCAGGGAGGAGTATAAACTTTCCACCATCAAATAAGTGCTTCTATATTAAGGTGGGGAGAAGGGGGAAAATTGATGGTGTTTTATCCCTTACTATGCCATGTGCTATAGGCATTCCATTTTCTTTTCCCAGGTTTTTCACCCAGATTAGACAAGCATGATAGATTCTAAGTATCATCTCAAACATAATTAGACGATCAAAAACAAATCCTTAGCGCTACCTAATTTTCTTTTGTTTTTCGAGACAATATGCCACACAATTATTTGTCATTATTACGTTGGTATCATTTTGAGCTATTGTCGTACTTGTCTTGTCCATTCTTGGAACCAGGTTAGCATCTTAGAGGTGACAAATTAGTGAAGTTCTTAATAAAATGATTTTAAAGTCTGAATAATTTTACCGTTTCAACACTATTTATAAATTACCGGTAATCATTTTTATTAAAATTAAAATAATATATATTTTTTAAAAATATCCTTATTTATGATGCTAATTAAATCAAGAATAGTAATTAAGGAAAGAGCCATAAAAAATTAGTAAAATAAATAATAAACTAATAACAATGATGTATAATTAGTAATAAAGAAATAAGAGGCAAAGGGAATAACCATTTAAACTTGTTTCGACTAATGAGTATGTATATTTATTTCTTTAATGCTTATCAATTTGATTGTGTATTATAATCTCACTTAGATGCAATTTCAAATCTTTTAGTATACTTTTTTGTATGACATTCTTTGCTACGAAAATAAAAAACTTACAATTGTCTTTTATTTATTTTTATAGATATATTTTATTAAATAAATAAATTAAACTCTAATAGTACTTAATTTTTTAAAGTATATATAAATTTTTTATTGATGTCATAGATATATAAGTATATGGTAAGATCTGAAACCCTTGTACGCACTTACCTCATTATTTCCAAAATAAAATCACACTTAAAATATTCTAATAATAAAATTTTCCATCGGTTCGGGTTTGGAAAAAACCGTTGCCCAGCTTCAATTACATAGGAGAGTTACGGCTCTTGGAGTCCCTTAATATAACATTTGTTTTGGGCCCATATTTATCTTCGATGCAGATGTCTTAGGGTCCAAAGCCCAGATTCGGCCCAAACAATCTTTTCCTGTGGCTTACTTAAGCGCCATGCTGTTCAGAATTAATGGGGGTTTATTTAAGTTCAATCCAACAAAAATATATTGATGCTTTAAAAAAAGAGAGGGAGACTTAAAAATTAAAAATAAAATTTTTTAATATATTTTTATACTTCTTCTGTCACTAAATATAAGTGATTGTAATTAACTTTTCTGATCACTAATTTTAAGTTATTATTGTTAGTTAATTAGCCTTTTGAAGTTATTTTTTTCTATATTACTCATCTAATGATTTACTGATAGAAATTGTATTCCAATTTTTAAAAGGGTGGTTAGAGGATATTTTAAGGGGAAAAAAAATTACCTTTAATGGTAGGAGTAATATTTTTGCTCATGGAAGATATTTTTTACAAAATGACGACCGGTGAATTATATTTAGTAACCGTAATAAGTTTTCAAAATATTGAAAAGAAACAATTATGTTCCCTCTTAATGCTTATAAGATTAGTTTTGCGCGTCTTAAGTGGAATTACTAGGTATTTCAAAGACAAAATGAGAAGAAAAGGAAAATCATCACACATTTAGCCGTTTTAGTGGTGGGACCCAAATGAGTAACTTATTCAAAATTGAAAATTTCCGTTTTTTCAACTTTAATTTAAGGGTCTAACGGTAACTAGCCTGTGCTATAGGGATGGCAGAGATCCAAACCGGGATAGATTTTTGAAAATTCATACCTGATCTGTTTGTCTTAGATTTAGGTTTGATTTGACTAATGACCTGTTACGGATTTCTTAATTCAAACTCGTGATTTACATTACCTTGTTGAATTCTTCATGAATTTTTTTTGGTAGGTCTTGGTCAATTTGATCCAAACTAACCCGTTTGACCCGAACCATTCAACAACAATAGTCAATAGTGAAAACAATGAAATACAACAATTTCAAATTTCCGATTCCAAAGATCCATATAAAAAATTTTCTAATAATAGTAAAAAGATATGAACCCTTGACATGTAAACATCTGAAATATAGAAAGAAAGGTAAATGAAGGTGAGCTTCCAACATTGTTTCACTAATCAGTGTAATAAGAGCACAGGAAATTGCATAAGAATGTTGTAAGTTCAAAACTCAAATATCCACTAGACATCAAACCACAAGAAGAGATTAGAACCTAGTTTTAGTGATTTTGTGTAGCTTTCCATACAACTATCCAAAAGGTAGTTCAACAATACAAATCAAAGTGTTTAAAGAATATGGTGTGCATTGTGCACAATCAAAAGAATCCACATAACTGCACATTTATGACTTAGATTGCACTAGAGGATCTACTAGTTTGAAATCCATGCTTTAAAATAAAGCCAAACCATCTCTGCTTTTGCAAATCCAACCAAGGTTGTTATAATAAAAACAATGAATCTCATTTTGTTTCTAATAATAAATCAATGAACTCATGATAATCTCATTTTAGGCTGCCATATCCTTGCCAAAAATCAATGAATCTCAAAACTTAATAATAATAATAATAAAAAAAGGAAAAATACAAGTGAGAACCGAGAGGGAGGATATAGATCTGAGATTTGAGCGGCTGACCAGATCTGAGAGGCTACATCGACAGCACAACACCGACTCTATAGCAACCCACAACATAACACTAACGACGGAAGATAGCAATGACCAGCGGCAACTTCAATGGAGGAGAATGCCAGAGGAAATGGGAAGCTGGGAAGGACAACTACTGACTTTGAGGACAACAGCGATAGTGTCTGGACTGTGATGGTGTCGAGCGGGAATGGATGGAATGAAATGAGATGAGAGATTGAGGGGGAAATAAAATGTGGTGATTGGTGAATGTCTGAATTAGGGTAGTAATGTACAACAGTACAAGGTATTGTTGTATAAAATATAATTAGAAAATGTGCATAGGAACCAACGCGGGTCAGGTTCAAGACTTGCCACAGGTTAGGCCAGGTCACTAACCAACCCTAGGCCTCACTTGACCTGTGCACGGGTTTCCCCAATAAAACCCATACCTACCCCATCTTCAAATAGGTCAGGTAAAATCCATCCTAAATAGATCGAGTATCCATCGGGTCAGATCATTTTGTCATCCCTACTATGCTAAACCCATTTCACTCCATTATGTAAAGAAACAGCTTGATAATATATACTCTCTTCCTCTTGAATTGAATGTTTAATTTTAATTTAATTATAATAATATTAATTTCTTTTACTGATTTTAAAAATAAAATATTCAATTTCAAACAAAAGGATTATCAATCTTAACATTTTTCTTTTTCTTATTTTGGTTGGTTTGGTCGATTATGGACAAAAGATCATTTTGTAGCATACGTTTTTTAAAAATTATAATATGGATCTAGTTTATGTCCTCACACAAAGTCCATATTAAGATAAGGGGTATTCTATATTCCTTTTTACTATACAATGTCTATTACTTTATGAGAAAATTTTATGATGTGAGATGTCCAGTAATATATTAGTATTTGTTCTCAAAAAAGGAAAAAAGGTTAATCTTTTCTTTATAATTCAAGTGACTTACAAATAATTCTTTCAAGAACACCTCAACAGGTAGGGTGATGAGTGGGCAGACTACAGGTCTCAAGTTTGAATTCCATCAAAACCCGTCTAAATAAGTGGAATGTCAAAGTATGTGTAAACTGACCCAGACATGACTAAAAAAAAAAATTATGTTGCTAATTTTTTATCTACCTCCATTTCTCTTCCTTTCCTTAATCACGGTTGGTCTGATTATAATCATAAATAAGGACAATTTAGAAAAAAAATATTATTACTTTAATTTTAACAATATGATTATAAACCACTTATAAATAATAACAAAGGGGTTCCGACGGCATAACTCAATGGTAAACTTGACAAAAATTAGTATAATGTCAACCTCATCTCTATACACATGGTGCGGGTTTGATTCCTATCCAGAGAGAGGATTGACTCGTTTCATGCAGTGATTAAATTGCAGACTCTCTCTAAGTCCCACTGAGGCATATCCCTATATTAAATTTACAATTTTCACGTGACTAGTATGTGAAGTCCTCGTTTGGTAAGATTTATAAAAAAATAATAATAAATAACATAGAGAATTCATCTTAATTAGCAAGTATTATTACATATAGTTGTACTACCATAATAAGAGTTGCTGAAAAGAAAAAAATACAAATCCAAATCGAGAACAAAACATGTCACGTGATCCGCGAACAGGGGTTGGCCGATCCTGCCCTTTCTCTGCAACAAACCACCCTACGGCAAAGAAGATCACGCCATTCTCATTAGTCATTCCTTTGCCACTTTTAACAACGTTCCACAATGCTCTAAAGAATGCCCTTCACGTTTCCCCCACCAAAATTGCCAACCCAACACCCCCACGCCGGGCCAACCCCGAATCGAACCAGAAAAAATTACACCTTTTGGAACCAAAAGGATATCATTACACCTGCCCCAGTCAATGGTTATTGTTTTATTAAAATTAAAATATAATACATATATTTTTAAATATCTTTATTTATGATTTTAATCAAATTAATATCAATAAATAGAAGAGAGAGAGAGGGACAAAAATAATATGATAAAAAATTAATAAAATATCTAATCAACTAACGATTATAACATATATGCACCTTTACTTAGATAAAAGTTCAAATTTTTTCAAATCCCGTTAAGGTTTGGCATATATATTGTATATTAAAATTAATATAAAGCTGTTAGCTTCATTTCAATATATTATGTCACTATCTAGGACAAAAATTAAAGTCATGGAATGAAATTTGGCCAACTTTAAAATAACCGTGTCTCAGCTGTAGCCGTGTGGGTTTTCATTAAATCGTTTCAATTCTTGGCTTTAAATCTCAGACTTTGACACCATACAACTAAATGTTCGCGTAACCGTGTCCAGTGCACCATAATTAATTCCATTTCCTTCAAGGAATGCCACGTGGGATTTCTGTAACTCACCGTGATCATATGATGTACATACTTATTCCATTTGACTTTCTTTAACAAACTTTAAAAAAATATATATCAAAAAAATTTTTTTTTTTATCATCCCATAAATGTATACTCCCCTATGTTTCAAAATGTTTATTCATGAAAATTATGGTAATCACAATATTAACTACTTTAAATGATTTTGTCCCTTCTTGAACTTTATCCCACCTTAAATTTTATTCCAAATCATTTTTCCTCCTTTATAATATGATTGGTCAGGATGTGTAAATGTAATAAGTGCTATTGGAAAAAATTAACAAAAAGTAAAATGTATAATTTACTTGCACCTTTTGCCTTGAAATATGAAACTCTTAATAGAATAGTTGAGATGCGTGTGAACTACTTTGAACAATGTTATAAAAAAAAAAAAAGAAGAAGAAATTGATTTTAATATAAAAACTCCTTGTTCAAGTAACAAACATTTTGAAACAGACAAAGTATAATAATATATAAATTGTTCAATTATTTAAAATTATAATTATACTTATATAAATTCCATTCATTTTTTTTTTAATTTTGAAATTTAATTTGTTATTTATAATATATCTATATTTTTCAGGGGAAAAATTAGTTAACCTATATATTTTCTGGTTAAAAAAAACTTATCTTTGTAGGGTAAAGGAAGAATATATATAAATAGCTATATGATTTTTATATATATATAGATTTTTATTTTTAATGATGCATCTTGTTTTATAATGAATACTTTGAGGTTAAAGAGTTTTTGTTTTTTTTTTTAAAGGTCTTCTTATAAATATCGCATTATTGTTTTTATGTTCTACGATTGCCACGAACTCTTTTTTTTGGGTTATTTAACGAAACAATTTTTACTTAAGTTTAATTAAAGAATATTCATTGTTATTTTTAGTCGTCTATGATTTTTGTGCAACAAACCTAAAAATTAATTACGTTTTGGATAAAAATTGTTTTGAAAAATGTGAATAGAGTAAAGGCAAATATCCAACTAATCGCTTTAAATCTTCAAATTTGTTTGATGATATAGGTTTCTTTTCAAAATTTTATGACTATTTATTACTTTTTTTTCACTCTAACCTTTAATATTTTGTCTTACTCTAATTTATGAGATAGTTTAATTGAGAGTTTTTCAATACATTGTTTTTTATGTAACATATGTAAGAAAAAGCTAAACTAATTATTCGAGATCTCCTGTCACACAATTGTGTATCACTCCCCGTTAAATCAATAGAAATTTAATACATATTTCTAAAAGATCAAGTTTTTCTAAGGTTTAATTTATCTTTTTAAATTTTAATTTATTAAAAAATAATAATTTAAATGTTACAAATAAGATTTTTATTAATATATTATTAGTATAACACGATGTAACGTACAAATGTGTAACAATAGATGTGGATCCTAAAATAACCTACATTATGAGTTAGAAGGAGTAACGTTTAAAGTTGTGAAACAATAGTCAAAATCATATCGGTACTTAATACTCCTTTTTGGCACTATTTAAGTCATCAGGCATCAAAATTAAAATAATATATATATATATATATATATATTTTAAAATGTCTTTATTTATGATTTTAATTAAATTGATAATAGAAATTAGGAAAAGAAAGAGACAATGATAATATAGAAAAATACCTTTATAAATTATCAATAATAACTTATTTAGTAACAATAAAAAGTTAATACAAATAACTTATAAAATAGTAATGAAGGGAGTACTATTTATCTTGGACTAATACCTCCTTGCATTTAATAAAGCTTGTAGCAATTTAATACTAATATTTGACGTGATTAGAATTATTAAATTGAAAATTTTTTTATTAAATACTTGGAAATAGAATGTCATCAAATTTTGTTAGAATGACATCCATTTTGAAATAGGAACTATTGGAGTAAATTTTTTTAATTTTCCTTTTTATTCAAAGGGAAAAAGCAAGGAAATTAAAGTTATGAGTACGGAAATGTCATCAGAAAAGTACCTCAATCAAATTACTCCTGGAATACGCAAAGAACAAGCTGTCAGTCTGTATTCCACATCCATTAAATTTCTTGAGGAAAGGAAACATTTCCATTCCTCACCTCACCGAACTAGTTGATCACACTATAAATACCTCCTTCATCAGCTCTGCCTTCCTCGCTTCTCACTTTCAGATACTAGCAATTGAATTCATTAGAATAAGTTTCTTCTTCTTTTCTTGATAGAGAAAGATCAGAAATATGAAGGGAGCCTTTGCTAGTTTGCTGTTGTTAATGCTCGTTCTCAGCACTTCTCTCATCCAAAACACAACGGCCGGATCGAGTAAGAGATATTACATTTACACTTCGAGACAAAAATTCATCTTGAATTCTTCATGGAAGGGAATGATTTTAAAATTTGGTGTGGGCTGATCTTAGTTTTTGTTTTTGTTTAATTTTGGTTTAGGTTTCTGTGATTCAAAGTGTGCGGTGAGATGCTCCAAGGCAGCAGTGCAGGACAGATGCTTGAAGTACTGTGGGATCTGCTGTGAGGAATGCAAATGTGTGCCTTCTGGAACTTATGGGAACAAGCATGAATGTCCCTGCTACAGAGACAAGAAGAACTCCAAGGGCAAGCCCAAATGCCCTTAAAAAGATTTTTATTAATTACCACATGTTTAATTATGCGTCTTTTAAAAACCTTGAGACTAAAACAGCCATCAGCTTCTTCAGTGGATGTCTACTGTAGAGATCCTGCGTGGAACTTAATTGCTACTATTTGTTACAGATCTGATGTATAGGAATGGTTTATGAGTGAGTATTTATGAACTAATAACTGGGTTCACTTCATTTTATTTTATATTTTCTCTGCAGTTATTTTATTTTACTCGTGCATTTCATCATGTTCTTGATTTTTACAGTGCTGAAATCTTCAGTTTTGGCAGTGATTTTTGAGTTATGGTTCTGAACTGTTAGAAACCTGGCCAATTAAGAAAGCTGAGAGGTTAAAGTAGCTGAAAAGGATATGAACGGATTATCAAAGCTGATCTTCCATTGCTTTTTCTCGAGTTTTCCAGAATCAATGAAAGAAAACAGAATTTTAAGGCAAACAAGGACAGGCGAAAGGGTAGGGTTGACTGAAGTCAAGATAGTGGTCAGGAATGGCCCAGTCACATGTTTATGTACCAGGTTCTCTTTCCTCGGGGCACGCCGAATCAAGTGACATTTACACAAGTATCTCAACCGTCCTTTTCAAAGGAAAGCAGACTAGGCCAAGGTTTATATGGGTCATCACACTTTTTCATTAAAATTTTTATTTACATTTTAAATCATACAAAATTTAATATTTTGTTTTTAAAACTATTAAAAATTATAAAAAATAATACCCCTTCCATCACAAAGACATTTTAAAAAATATATATATATTATCTTAATTTTAAAAAAATGATGGGTATTAATTTATAAATAGTGATTATTTCGAAATTCATAAATAATAAATCAAGCTTTTTTTTTTAAAAAAAAAAAATGATACAATTCAAAATTAATAGATAAAAACGTGGAGAAATTCCCAGTAACAAAACTTGATCCTATATTTGAAGCCTTAAAACAAGACAAACCAAATATTTTGTATCTGTTTCATCTGTAAATACAGAACTGAAGAAACATAAATCCTATTACAACCAACAGATCAGACAACATAACATAAATAAAATGAAAATTTACAGAATTCCTTCCTATACGAGAACCAACAGAAGCAGACAACACGGGAAAGACAAAAATTTACATGACAACCAAACAAACGGAAGGGAAGAACCCGCAATGCATCTGTCCTTCCAGATCCCTTTGAGAAGCTCGTGTGCAAAAGGGTGATATTTCTAGTGCAGCCTTAAAGAGTTATAGTTAACTTCTACATTTCTTTCTTTCTTCTGGCAAAAGAGTCATTCTGATCTTTGTTTCCCATCTTACAACTACAAGAAAACGATGGCTGATCAGCTGCAGACTCATCTGGACCTGGAGTTAGTAACACCCCTTGATTGGACATGAGTATAAATGTTGTGGCTTCCTTTTCTCAAACCACGAAAGGATCTTCTGGCCAAAACGGTTGCTACGCATAGATGAAGCATTCTCCATGATAAAATTAGTGAGTCGTTGGTACACCAATCCCTACAAAATATCAGTGAGAATTATGCTGTATGTGTAAGTGGCGAAGCAAATGAAAAGCCAAGGGTGACAACAATTCTCCGGGATAAAATGCTGATTATCTTCAAAATATGTGTTTGACTATGCACTATTTTCTTTCCATGTGTAAAGCCATAATTCAACTCAAAAAGCATAACTATGAAAGAAATAATCCGAACAAAAGAAAAGTAATAAAATGTTGGGGAAATGTAATTTTATGATCAAGTGAAAAAAAAATTTAAGTAAGAGAATAAGGAATTCTATGGATTGCCAACTCAACAGAATGGCTTTCCATGCATAGAGAAAAAATGGTATAGAGTTCAGCAGCACCATGTGCTCTTTGACTGCACTCAAACGGCATTACCTTTGAAACTGATAGCGCTTTTTGAATGACAAAGTTACCATAAGGATCAGTAAGAAGCATAGCAGCATTTGTATTGCCGAGCAATTCAATGATGATCATTGTGGAGTGTTCTTCTCCTGATTCAGTGAGAAACTTCTCCACAACATTACTAGCATATTTGTCGCAAGACATAGCCAGAAAATGGTATTGAAGCTGTGCCAAAAGCCGTCCTGCTACTCCTGGTATCTTCTGACTCAGTAAATGTTGCACAACATAGTTTCTGGATATAGTGAAATGCAACTTAATTAATGACTGAAATTCAATGGAAGAAAGGCACAAAGATAAGTTTCGGAATCAAACCCAAAGGGGTCATCTGCAAGGTGTAATGCATTTGTTATAATTTCTTTCACAAGATGTTCTTGGGCTTCTCCATGAGCATTCTCCACACAGCATTGCAGCACACAGCAGCCGCTCTTGTCAGTAGCAATTTGAAAGCAATTGTTTGCTACCTCATTGAGAAGATGCTGGAAAAATACAGCACATTATCAAGGAGTTGATTTTTCTAGGCATGCTAGTATAAGATCAAACTCTTGAAACAGATGGGCAAAAAACAGAACATTATACATCATATTGTGATGATGGAAAAACAATTGATGATATTGACAAGTTACAGTGAGCCCCTCAGAAATATACTTTTATTTCCAGTAAATAATAAAAAAAAAATTATTAAAGCCAGATGAAAGGAGGGAACTCCATAAAACAGATAAAGTTTGCACCTAAGACTACACAATTCACATTATGCTCCTTTTTCTCCCTCTCTTGCAATGATATGAGTAAAATGTAGAATGGAACTTTATCATAAGTGGCACATGTGACACAAACTACTTATTCAAGTAGATACATTGGAAAAAGAAAAACAGTACTTCCATCAGTCCCTAATTATAGGTTGTTTGGGCTCACTTTTTTTTGTCCCTTATTATAAGTCATTATTGGTAATTTAATGGATACTTTACTTATTTTTCCTAATATTACCCTGCTCTATCTCTCTTCATAAAATATTTTCATTCTTAATATTCTTCTCTACTAGGGACATGACATTTTGAGGGTGAAAAACTTTACCTTAATTACTTATAATTAGTAACAGAGGGAGTATTTAGTTCTTATACGAAAGACATGAAGCCAAAGGTTTCTTTAATGTTATAAGCAAAGGAATAGACATGTTTTAGTGGTAGAGCTTCGTTTAAAATGAATATGATAGGATACAGAAACATACATAAACAGGACTGATGACACTCAAAAGACTTATTAGGGACACATTTGCTTGAGAGAGTTTGTTCTTGACCAGAAAACCAGAAGCCTTGTGTCACCAAGTTCATGAAATTCTTTTCCAAGGCTAGTTCTGGTGGTAAAAGATGTACAGTAACCATTTAAAATTCTTAACTTAAAACAAGTTCTTTGCTGGATATCTATAAGTATAAATGTAACTTTTCATTTTGACTAATGTTATGTATTGAAAATATTCAAAACAACAGCAGCCAGCCCCTGCAGATAAAATTTCATCATTTATCCTCTTCAAGAAAGCTGATAATGAGAGGCTCATTAAGGTTTAAACATAGGAAAAGACATTAACATACTGACATGGAAACATGCACAAGACCTTTATCTAAGGCATTCGCCATTTAATCCAAGTTTTTGAAGCAAAAGTCCCTTTGAAAATACTTTCTTGCATCATTTTCAGTCAGACACAATCCAGTAGATAAATCAAACAGTGCCTATAAAACCAAAGTGTATAATATTGCAACAGAGAAAATTTTACTGAAGCTTCTAAACTTATGAAGGGGTAATTTTGCATGCTTTACCTTTTTTTGGAAGCTAATTAAAAGAATTCAAGGTAAGTAGTTACCTTATTGTACTCGTGGGAGTAATTTATAACGCAGTGTCGTACAACGTGCTGCCCATTAGAATCACAAGCCAATCTAACAACCCCATGGCATAAGGCAGATACAACCAAAGATATTTGTTCTGGAGTAATCAGATTCTCCAACAATTTCTGCATTGTGCGAGCCCTGCGCCACACAGAACATCATTAGACCCTAAATTTTGGATAAAATTTAAGAAAGGGGATGTAAAGAATTCAAATGGACATAAAATGTTTAGGCCATACCCGTGGGAATTCACGCAAATAGCCAAAAGGTTATAAGAATTCTCGGTAACAGCCTTGACTATCCTGGTTCTCTGTTCCTCAGAACAGACCCCAAAAAGCTTCTGGAACAAATAACTGCCGAATTGATTCTTCATCAATTCACCAGCACAGACTACCACCTCAGACACCACAATCTCAATCTCCCCCTCGTTGGGTTTGTCAAGTTTTTCCTGCAAAATCCTACTTCCATTTTGATCCTTAGCCAATGACACTATTCTTCCCCTTAAATCCTGCAATGACAACGATTCAAATTCTTCCCCAGCATCATATCTTTTTGACAAAAATCCATGCTTAAACCCATCCAGATTTCCCCTAGATGTGCCATTCTGGTAGGCACGGGGCACATTTGTGAATTGAACATTCAATCCTCCTGGTGAATATTTCTTGCTTGGCAAGAAAGAGTATCCATCAGCATAGACCCCTTGATAATTACCAGTGTCCACCAGTGCAGCATTCGACCTCAGAGAGTCATTGCCGCACATAGACTCCACGAAAACCCCACCACCCCTCAAGGACGAAGCACCTGTACCATAATTCAAAACCCTCTGGCCCGCCATCAGATTCGGATGGACCCCACAGAGGTCCATGTTTTGTCCACCATTGTGCAACCCAATCATACCACCTTGCAATCCCACATTGCTCAATTCCTGGCCTCCGTAACCCGCAGAATAACTGTAGCCCGTTAAAGGGCCGGCTTGTTGCCTCACCAATTCATCAATACCAGACGGAAGGGGTAGCGAAGGTGGGGTTTGGTGCTGAAATTCCGACGAAAGATTGAGTCTTGAAAGAGCAGACTCGAGAATTTGATTTTGATCCCCCAAAAACCCATATGGGTTTATCGGGTCAGACTCGAGAAAAGAGTTCCGGCGAGAAGAGTAAAGAAAGGGACTTAAACCAAGATTTTCAGGTGAAAAACCAGCCGGAAAATAAGAACTCTCTCCGGTTGCCAACCTTCTCTGGTCCATTGCCTCCGTTACAACAAACGTTTTCGCCTGGCAGTGTTCCTTAGAGTCGTATAGGAGTTTTAAACAGAGTTTTTATGGGAGAGTACTAGGGGTATATATAGCTGATTAATGACAGTAGTAAAGATAGGAATTATTTTTTTTAGGGGGAATTTTCTTCAGAATTTCATTTTATTTCAGAAGAAACAAAAATCAAAAAAAAAAAGGAGGAGATATGAAATGAGATTTCAAAAGGGTATTTTGGAGAAAATAAAAAAGAGTTCGTTTTTGATTCAGTATCTGTATAAGAGATATGAAATCAATTTTGATTTGGTATTTTGAAGAGTTTTGGGGGAGAGAGAGAGAGAGAGAGAGAAGATATGGATATGAGGAAAGAAGTTAAGAATTGAAGAGGAAGGGAAAGACTGAGAGACTGCATGCAATTTATAGTAAAACTCATGCGTGAATGCATAGGTTAATGGAACCACACACCGACCCCTTCCTCCCTAGGAGTCCTTCCTATGAAACCTTTCCTCATACATGCATCACTTGATACAAAATACAATTATAGGACTATCATTATTATTATTATACTTTTCATTGTCAATTCTCAAATCGCATTGTCCAACAGATAATTAGTTACAATATCAATAAAAGTCTATGATGATATATCTACATAAATGCTATAGATGCACTATTAACTTTGTAACAGTTAAAATTAAAGGTTAATTTTTTTGTTTTTTTAAAAAATTGATCTAATATTTCTAAAGTTTAATTTATCCTTTTAGGATGTAATATATAAAAATATTTATAAAAAAAATTTTTATTGATAATTTTATTTTTTAAAAATAAAATTATATGTTGACCTTTAACTTCAACTATTAAATGCTTAAGAGTACACTTTATAACATTATCCTATATATATCACATAAGGAGATGATTCTTATTTGATAAGTAATTAGAAAATTTAAAAATGGATTCAAGATATTATTTTTAAAAAAGAAAAATCTAAAACAACAAGCAAGGATATTGGGAAGATTTTTATATATATATGAATATGAAATTTATTTTATGATAAATATAATATATATATTTATCATAAAATAAATTTCATATTCAACTTTGTATTTAGAATTAAAGACAATCAAGAAGATGTACCAATGTAAGTACCATGGACTTGGGGAGATGATGGGGGGAAGAATCATAGACCTCATCTTTTACTTCTTCACATTCAAATATTCACAATAAATATGAGAAAAAATCTATGTAAACTCTTTCCCTTCCCATTCCCTCTCTACGAGCCAAACAAAGATTTTAAAATTTTTTTTTTTATTTAAATATCATCTCTTAATGTTTCTTATATCCCCTCTGAGAATAAATACTATTAGTTTTCTACTTACTCTTATCGTATCACGAGATATCAATCTCAAGTATAGTTCGTTATCACTGAGTTAACAAGACTTTGCAACCAAACAAAGCTTAAGATGAACAATTATGAGGAATAACTTTAGGATAATTTGACTAAAATATCATTTTATTCCATTAACATAAATTCCCTGTTTCATTAGATGTCTTTAACCAACAGCCACACCTTTTAACTTAATCAAGTTGACACCTACTGCTTGTAGTTGAGACAAAAGAAATAATAATAATAATAAATAAAAAAAAGATGTTAAATGTTCCATTGAAAGTTGAGTTGGATAATTATTTAAGGGCAAAATGAAATTCCAAATTGGAGAAATAATATGGAAAGGGAGGACATTAATAATTGTAAAATAATTTATATTATATATATAAAAAAACCTTACAATTTGTATTTTTAGGACAATAATTATTTTATTTATTAAAATTAAAAATAGAGGTGAGAGGAGGGAATCAATGATTTATTTTTAATGTTAAAAATTATTTATTCTCCACAATTATTTCTCTCTCTCCCTCTCTCTCTTAAGTCCTCTAACATAGGAATGAGAAAATTATATCTTTCTAATTTACTTCTCTTTGAATATCATTTCCAACCAGATTACTTACAATTAATATAGTCTTCTCTAAGTTCCCTTTTTTTTTTTGGTCTCAAAATATGGTCTTCTCAATTCCAACAATGACGAGGGGAACTTCAAAACTCTAATTTCATCCCCAAGTGCACATTTAACCATTCTAACTAGATATTTTGTTAAGTTTATTGTGTTCAAAATCTAATCATTCTAAAATAAATTGTCTAATTTACTCCCCTCATTTTGAAATATAAGTCATTTAAGGTTATTTTGGAGAAATTAAGACAGTCAGAATTTTATTTCATACGGACAATAACCAACCAACCAATAAAAGAAATGAAAGAGGAGAGAGAGACAAAGTATAATCATGAGGGGAAGAAGTGAAAAAGAAGGTTGACTATGTGAGTAAAATTGAAAATTCATTTATAAAGTTATCTAAAATAGAGTACTTTTTGTATTGGAATGTGTAAGTGACAGATAATTTGAGAAAAAAATAATCTTCCTTCAGGTGATTTATATCTTAAAATGGAGGGGATATTTTATATGCACGTACATTGATCCAATCAGAATATCCTAATTTTGTTATTAAAGGTTGAACAAATATAAATATTGGGTTAATATAATTAATAAACAAATTTTAAAAAAGTTACTTATATTAAAGCAATTAAAATTTATTAAATTTCAACCTTCAATAAACACGTTTAAAATAAAACATGTGTGACCATCCGAAGTCAGGAAAAAGATTAGAAGCTCTTTAATGGAGGAGGATAGAGAATATGATAGATTTATATGACCTGAATTTAACATAATTTTAAATCATATACTTATTATATTTTGGAAGATCAAAATTATCTTTAATTAAAAGATATTAAAACCTTCCCAACCATTTAATTTCTATCTCAACTCTTTGTTTTATAATTATCATCTCTTCTTCTTGTTTTGGAAGGTAACCATTCACTCATATATTTACTTTGCGCACTATAATAATTGCTTGACCTTGACTAATAGATGTTATTTATCTACTTGTAAATTCAAAATTGAATGTGTTATTTTAATTTGATAAAAAATTAATGAATGTTTTTTATTTTCATAAAGTTATTAATTTATCTTTTATATTAATCTAATAAATAGTGGCAGTTTGACGTAAGTAGATGCAAATTCTTAAAATTAAGAAGGTTGTGAATGAGACTTTACATTAAAGCCACATTTTTTTTTTTTAAGAAATGAAACATTCAATTTAAGACTGAGGAAGTTTTTTTTTTCCTCTCAAAATATAAATGGCTAATTATTAGTACTTCCTTTTTTTCCTAATTATAAGTCATTTGTAATTATTTTATTGATTTTTTATTACTTATATGTCTCAATTTAGGAAGTTGTTCGAGAGATATAAAAAAAAAAGCTTTGGGAAAGGATCTTTTACATATTTGTATGACAATCCTGGTTACACTAATAAATTTTAATATATTTTATATATTAAAATTTAAAAAGATAAATAGTATAGACAATATTGAAAATAATGAATAAATATTATGAAAACCGACAATTTATAATAAGAGATGAGAAAAGTAACCATAAACTATTTATAACTATAAATTAGAGAGTGTTTTTTTTTTTTTAAGATTAATCGTTATGTTACTTTAGTTTTGCCTAAAGTCAACTTTTATACCCAATTTTTCCCCCCTAAATTATTCAGTAACCAAACTATTTACGTTAAGTCAAACTAATACTTTTGATCACTTTATTATTTTTTTCGAGTAAAAAATCATTTGAACTGCACGTGCCTCCCTTCAATGTTTAGGAAAAAGGATAATAGAAATTTCACTTCTTTTTCCCCCAAACCCTTTTATCCAAATCATGCCTAAATTAACAGACATCACCTACAAAGGATTTTGAGGGGGAGGGGGGGGGGGGGGGAAGTAGTGAAATTTTTATTTTTTGTTTTTTCTCGTACCGATGGGAAG
>JAOXNR010000031.1:7726402-7744103 GCA_028571225.1 Parsonsia alboflavescens
CAAATCCGTATAAATATATATATATATATATATATATATATATATATATATATATTGTTTTTCAACTTTACTCTCACTTATTATTTTTATCATTGTCTTTTCGGTTACCTCTTTTTTTTTTTTATTAAATATCTCCATTCTGTTTTTCAAAATCTGAGTATCCTCTTTTCCCCCTTCCTACCTTTTCTCACTCTTCATTGATATATCCATTCTTCTAATCGGTTTAAGATTCTGTGCTAACACACTGATTACAATTTTCAATATAAATTTATAGTTTGATATGAAATCCTATAGGATATGAAAATTCTAATAGACTTGATTTTTAAGTGAAAACATTTTAGTTCACATTGAGTCGGATTATAAATAAATTCTATAAAAATTTATTAAAATACGAATAACTTTTGCTTATATTTTATTCTAAATCTCACCTTTGCTTGATAAAAAAGAAAAGGTCAATTTGAATTTCTTTTTTTCTTAAAAGCATTCAGAAATTTCCTCAATCTATGCTGGGGTGGATTACGCATGATATTTACGTCCTTCAAAAACAGGGCCTAAATCCTTGCTAATCTTAGTTCATGGGGCCTAACTGGACCAACCCAATCCATTTTGATAGGTAGATCCAGGAGCTTAATGATCATTAATCAGTTTTACAGGGTACAAAGTCATTTAAGGTTTAGAATATGGATAAAGACAATAATTGCTTGAGTAGTTAATATTTTTCTTAAATTAAAATACCTCTTATAATAAATAACATTCATATAAATCTAATTCTAAGATCGATTGTAATTAGAAGAGTATGATTGAATTTTTTTCATTAAATGTTTATTGAAAAATAAAAATACTCTTTAAAAAGTATAAAATGACTTTCATTTTAAAATATAATTGATTAATTAAAATGACCAGTTAAAAAAAACGAAGAAAGTACAACCAGAAAAGGAAGCTTTCCAGTCCTGTCTCTCCTTTTTCGAATGCTGTTGCATCAAATTTGTGTGAAATGACTCTTTACAATAATTTATTTGAAGCCACCCTTTTTTTTTTTTTTCAATTGATAATTTAATAAATATTTTACTTATTTTTTCTTACATTGCCTATTATTATTATAAAATATTTTCCCTTTTTTTAATATTCTTTTCTATAAAAACATTTTAAAAGAAAAAAAAATTTATCTTAATATTAACAAAATCACTACAAATAATCTAAAATGACTTATGCACCTAGAGTAAATCACTACAAATGACTTACACAAAGAATATTTTATTAAGTAATACATTGATTTGCTTGCCAATAAATGGTACCTGTAAAATGGCAACCGCAGAAGAATTTGTGCCAAAAAATCTAGGCAGACATGATCACATGTCCAGAGGCAAAGAGAATGCAGAAACGTGTCAGAAGAATTTGGTGTATTCTTTGTTTCACTTTGAGTTCCTCCAGGTTTCCAACCAGTGCAGACATGCCTACGGTAAGACCACATATCTACCATGAAATAACCACATTGTACATCTACTGAACATTACATTACACACGGTATATAACAGTCTTCTTTACTCTAATGCAAAGATGCCAGAGAAGTACCTTCTTTCAACATTGCTCTTACCATTCTCAAGAAGGTAAGTTATCTCCTAAGAACTATTGTACAATTTTTTTTTTGCATTTCTGCCTCATCATTGGAGAACTATGTTTTATGAACGAGCCTTTAATTCCAAAAGGGAAAGGCCACTGTCAGCCATGAAATTAATTACCGCTAGTAGTATAACCTTCACCATGTGCAAAGATTGCTATCTTCGGAAAGAATTTTGCAGCCTCAGTTTCCAGAAAAACTATATCCCTTGGAGCATAATATGTTTAGCCAATTTGAGAATGGACCGCCACTAAGTGAGATCAGGTACAATATAAATGCCAAATATGCAACGGTCATGGCACATGCAATAAAACCGAAGAACAACCCACCAATTTCAGAGAAGAAAAAGTCAAGCAAAAGATACCCATTGATTACTATCACCAGGCCGGCCACAGTCCATGCAACCCTCTGCAATACCAAGATGGGATGACAAATTACATTTTCTTTCTGATTGTAACATGCATAGAGTACAGTTGATAATGCTTTGTGATTTACTAAAATGGGAAGCTTCTAGATTGGTAATATTTGAAAATGGAGAAGATTCAAATGCCCTGAAGCAATTTCATAAACCAACCAACCAAAAAAAATCAATTAAAAGCTTGGTGCCCATCTGTTCAGCTAAATTAGTACATTTAAATTTTGAAAAAGGAATCATTTACATAATAATATAGACTTAAAAAAAAGGGAAAAAAGAAAAAAGACGAAGCAAATCAATTCTAAGCAGAATTGTTAGAGACTGTCAAAGAAAAGAGAGAAGCAACTGATAGACTAGAATAGTTCCTAAAACAAGAAAATGATAAACCCAAATAACCACTCTAAAATCATGCTGACCAAAGTTGCACAGGTCAACTCAACAGAAAAAGATCCAAATCTGTAATTGTGAAGGATAAGCAGAAGATGACAAACAGAACATCGAGGACAAAACATCCTCTCCTCAAATGTCCCTAACAACAGAATGTGATCAAGAACAACTCTGGCTTGAGCCCTATCAAGACAGTCCAGCACTTCTCCCCCCTTAATTTTTTGGCTTTTTTTTATTTGCTTTCTTTAATATATCATTTTCATTATTAAGCATTCGAACTTCATAAAATTACTTGATACTGCATGTTTCTCAGCAGCAACCTCATAAACTAATTCAGTCAGCATGTTCTGTCAGTTTTGAAGTGTAATTGTTTGCAGTGAAAACTTCCAAATGGGACCAAGTGATTTCTTTTATTCTGCATAGCTGTTAGTGGTCATTCCCCTGATTCCCATCCTGGCATTTCTATCAAGCTAAACAATTTTATTAAGTTCCACCAGCAACAAATATTCATACTTTTGGGACTTCATCAGTTTAGCTATTGCTTAAACAACGATATTTTAAAGAATGAAATAGGAGCAACAAACAGGACAGTCAATATCATGGAAAATTTCCAACTTACCTCCAGAGTAGGCCCAACTTTGAAGTCTCCCATCACCTGTTCCTTTGACACCAAGGTAAGAAGCGGAATGAGTGCAAAAGGAATCTGTATGGACTGAAGCACATTAAGCCATTCATTCAAAACATCCAACGAAGACTCAGACCTGTTGAAAATAAGGGCTACAATTATAGTTGGCAAAATAGCACAACTTCTAGTGATCAGAGCCCGTAGCCATTTCTTCAAACGAAGGTTGAGAAAACCTCCCATGATAAACTGTCCAGCATAAGTTCCAGTGATTGTGCTACTCTGTCCAGCTGCTAATAATCCAACACCCCAAATGTAGAGAATGGGAAACAATCCTCCTCCGTACTTTTCTTCGAGATATTGACCTGCATTTACTAAACCAATGCCGTCTGCTTGTTTACTGCCATAGAACCCCTTGGCAAAGACAGTTGTAACAAACAAATTGATCATTAAGGAAACCAGAAGAGCCAATGAAGATTCAATTGAGTAGTAATTGAGTGCCTCTTGGACCCGCCCTTTCTTGTTCGGATCAATTTTCCTTGATTGAACCAATGCCGAATGCAAAAATACATTATGAGGCATTATTACGCAGCCCACAACTCCAACTGCTTGACGAATTGTTCTTGAGCTCAGTTTTGGGACCAAAAGACCCATTAGAAGTTCATTTCCATTAGGCTTTGTGTCAGCAAACATCCAAGCAAAGGATAAAGCCATAGTAGAGATCAGAACTGCAAAAACAGCTTCCAACTTCCTCACTCCATAATTCTCGAGAAGCAAGAACATAAAACTGCTCGGGGATTTAAATTAAGAGAGGAAAAAGAAAGAACAGAGCCTCAGTTAACAGAATAGCAAACCGCTGTTAAAATTGGTTCAACAATCAAACCACTAACTCGTAATTTTAGTTTTCTAGAGATATCTCTTTGTTGAAGAATGTACCAAGTAGAGGTTAAGTTCCTTATCTCTTACAAATTACTATGATGTAGCTTAAAGAATTATATAGGGTGAAAAAAAAAATCAAAAGTAAGGATAAAAGAGTACTCAGAGCAGCTTGAATGAATTCAAGCCAATGGATGTTAAGCAACTATATTGGTTCCTGTTGATAAAAATGTACTCAGAGCAGCTTGAATGAATTCAAGCCAATGGATGTTAAGCAACTATATAGGTTCCTGTTGCTTCTTTTTTTGTAGCTTGTAATTTTTCCCATAAACACCCATTTTGTTCTTTCAATAATGAAAACCAAAAATCCCAAAACAAATTACCAAATAAGCAGCACAATTACCAGGAAAACCTGCCACCAAAACCATATTACACTAAAATGGTTCTCCGAAGCTTTTCTATACAATTGCCTTCAGCTCCCCATAATCTGAATTTGCAATGCTCACTTCAGTTCAATCATTTGTATGCACTAACTTGGTTCTGCAGACAGTTGCCCCGTGAAATCCCTATTCATTTCAACCACTTGACTAAAATTTTAGCTTTGGAATCTCTACGTTGTCCTTTAAAATTGTCCCATTACTGTATAGGGCTTTTAAAAGATCTAGATGCAGCAGCTTCTCTTTACCATGTAAAATCTTTTGCATTTTCTACTCCAGAACAATAAAAGCTCATCCGGTTCAAGTTTTTCTATGTTGGGTATTAGACACAATCAAACTTAGCAAATTCAGTGCAAGAAGACATCAGTATCTCCGTGAGATAGTTTTGTTCAAAAATAAATAATTCAGAAGATTTGTCCTGTCCTTTGGGAGCAGGAATTGGTTCTCCATGAAAAAGAGACTTTTTGAAGTTCAGAATATGAAACATCGCTCTCCAATTGCAGTTTCTTTGCCTGCACTAAATCTTTATGCCAAAAAGTTTTCATCTACAACACAGAACTGCTTGTAACAGTTCTTCTAATACTTGAGGAAGAACATCCAAACCTAAATAGCTGTACGAACCAACCCAGAGCAAATTGACAACTAAATATAACCGTAAAATTCAACCAGTCAAATATCATGCAAAAACTCTAAGCCAACCTAAAAAATCATGCAACAGGTAAAAAAAAAGAAAACACCACAAAAGAAACACCGCAGACAGGAGTCCCAACGTCTGGATCGTTAAGCTCTGAAATTTCATACGGACAACAAAACCAAAAATTCAACTTAAATATTTCACTGTAAATCTCTTTGCAAAGAGAAAAATTAAACATACCAATCAGAGGCAGTAATAAGAACCCCAGCCCATATCGGCAACACACCACGGCTAAGTATCTGAATAGCTATAGCACTCCCGATCACCTCCTGAATATCAGCTCCAATCAGAGCCACCTCGGCCATAAACCACAACAAAATCCCCGTCCAATAAGGATATTCTTCCCGGCAAAGCTCAGCCAAATGCCTGCCGGTCGCTACGCCCACCCTCGCCGATAACAATTGGATCAATAAGCCCATTATAGTTGCCCACAATAGCAACCATAATAAGGAGTACCCCGCAATTGCACCCGCTTGTAAATCCCCTTCTAAATTACCTGGATCCAAGAAACCTATGCTCATCAAAAATCCCGGACCCATAAAAAGCCACAATTTCTTAAAAGAGAAAGGAGGAACTGTGGAGTAATCTCCCCCGTCCGCTGACTCAATGTCTACAATCTGGATTTTCTCCCGTGATTCGAAAGCAACTTCTCCTTCTTCCTCTTCATACTTATCTGGATTCCCATTGGATAAGGGCGATTCTATGGACAGGGATTCGGGTTCAGGGGAGAGGAGACGATCGGATTCTTCGTTCCCACGGGATGCAGGATCCTCCAATGGAGGTGAGCTCATTGTTCTGTTACGTTGTTATCTGAGGGGGGCAGGATAGGAAGGCAAAGGTAAGGGTCAGGCGGAGACTGACGTCAGAAAAAGGTCGACGGTGGTGGTTGTGACGATGGCCGGCCGAGGATTGGGTGGTCGTGTGCCGAGCTCGTGATTTCAACGCCTTTACATTACAAATTTCTTCAAGACAGTGCGAGGTCATACATAGGGGTTCCCGTGTAAACATAGTAAACGGTAGCGGAACGATTAGTTTTCGTAGTTCAATCAGATTAATAAATATATAACTTGAACTCTATCGAATTATATGTCGGGTTTAACTTATTTAGATTTGAATCCTTTTCAATGGATATTGAATATCAAGTCGAATATATTCAATATATTTTTTTTATTATATTTTATAAAAAAAGAATAAATTATATTTACTTATAGAAATAGGAAAAAAGTAAAATTTAAATAAATTGAACAAAAACTTAAAATTAAAAAGTTAAAAGATCAAATTAATACACACTTATCAATCAAATTTAAAATAACAATTGATATTAATTAATAAATAATAATTATAATAGAGGTTAAAAAGTCAAATTAAGATATACTTATTAATCAAATTTAAAATAATCAATCGATACTAATTATTAAATAATAATTATAACACTTATAAAGTAATATTTGAAATTAAATAATTAAATAATAAAATTAAATTTGAAATAAAAATAGAAATATATGCATTATGTATGTATATATAAAAAATATTATATATACTTAATTGGATCCAAAATTATGTATACAATATCCAAATAAATCTAAAGAGTATCATTCCGATTTGGGTCAAAACCGAATTCAAATATAAAAATAAAAATATCAAACCCATCATAAATAGCTCTGATACAGATATTGATTCGGGTTCATATATATACCCTGTCCATCGACAACCTTACGCGTACCTGAAGGCTGGAAATGAGGTGGTTGCACGAGGGCCTTTTAGTCAATCCGTCAGGAGAAACGTTTGGTTTGACGGACTAAGGTTACCTTTTCTGCGTGAAAAACTTTGTCCGATGGGATTCGATCACTCGGCCAAAACCTCCTCTCTCTTTTTTTTTTTTTTTTAAATGGACATTTTTGTTTTGTGTTTTATACTACTACTTTAAAATATTTGGATTTTTTTCTTTCCAGTTCAATGACGAGAATTTGAAGTAAATAAATTCTCATAATTAATTACTTTTTCCTTGTTTTTCCCAGTTTAATGACTAGAATTTGTAATAAATAAATGTTCATAATTAACGGCTTCTTTTTAAGGATCAAACCTTCTTTGTTACAGTTTTTTAAAATCGCAATATGCTTTTTTATATAATAGTGTCAATTTTATACTATTACAATTTTAAGTAATCTATTAAATAAAATATAAAATTCTAACCATTGAAAAGCAAAATTAGTGATATTCAATTTTGTAGAGATATTTGTGCCAATCAAAATAAGAAAAATATATTTTTTATAAAAGAAAAAAAACTTTAAATAGGTATGAATAAATCTTGATTGAAAACGTTTATTTATAATTAAATCACCCTTAGGATATTTAATTGGAGATAGATATCAGAAAAGGGAGAAAGTTTCTATTTAGAAGTGATATTCCCACCATTAAAAATAAAAAATAAAATGATCTTATTTCTGTTCTAATATTCTGTTTTAATTATTTTTTTTTTAATACAAAATTAGTTGTTTTTCCTCTTCATAAATAAATAAGAGGTAAGATAAATAATGATAAGATCATCTATTATTACCAAGGAGGATAAGTAATATTAGGAGATCTAATCAAACTTTTCTATCTATTAACTAATAATATTAAATTCATTAAATCACAAATTTTAAACTAATAAATATTTAATAATAATAATAATAAGGCTCAGATCTCTTATTATACAATTGTGGGTCACTCACTATTATACCCATGAAAATTTAACACATACCTAAGAGATCAAGTTCTCTTTAAGTTTAGTTTATCTTTTTATATTTTATTATATAAAATATATTAAAAGATAATAATTAAATATTACAAAATAAGATTTTTATTAATATTTTATTAATATCACAGAATGTGACACGTAAATGTGCAATAGAAGATCCAAACCATGATAATAGTACTCTCTTGATTCAAAATGAGATCTTCATTCTTGAGTTAATAAAATGATGTCATTGTCCTTATTAATATAATATATGCTGGGTATGGAATGGACCATTCTAATTGGTCGACGCAATGAAGATATACAAGTTTTCTTTTTCTTCTCTTCAGCTGCTCCATACTGCCTCTTTTAAAGATCCCTTCACCTAAAGTTTCTTGTTGACCATCTCACCTGCACAATCATGCGAATTAATTAGAAACATGGTAGGAAGAAGGCACGAATTTTGTTTTAAAACCTACTAACACATTAACTAAAAATGAATTAAGAGGATAACACATTTATTTAAACAATCTTTATTAAATCCTATCATTTTATATAAATTAAAAAATTTTAAATAAATAGTTTAAAATATTATTTTTCTTTATTTATGACTACAATTATACCATAAATCTAAGAAAATATTAAATGAAAAATATATAAAAAGCATATGTTCCTAATTATAAAATCATTCTATATTAATAAGAAAAATAATAATTAATTACTCCTTCCGTCCGTAAATATAAGTATTTTCTTGTCACTAATTATTAGGTATTTTAATGTTTTTTTTTTTTTTTACATTATCCCTTTTTTAAAGAATATTTTAGAAGAGAAAAAAAATTACTCATGTTTTTACCCATGAGTACCGTAAGGAGGGAGTATGGAAAAAGTTTATGCTTGGAGGGTATAAAATTTCCTTATCCAATGGTATATTATTGGATGTGGTGGTTTATATCAATCAAGTTGTAAAATTTGATCCATTCTCTACTGAAATTCACTTAAAAGTAAAGACATGTGGCGATGGTCCACTTTGTATACAGGGAGGGTGATAAAGAAGAGCAGTAAGAGCAGTTCATATCAGATCAGTTCAGATAGATATATCCTGACATCCGGGAATACTGTCCAAAAGATGTGCACATGCAATTTGTCGTTTGTCTTCCTTCGGATCTGTGCTTTCCACAGAAGTGCCGGATTGCCAACCAAATTTGTCATTAGTTCTCTTTCCGGTTTCTTTCTGCAGCTGAAGTTTCAGTCCCTCCTAGTGAAAAAGCTCGAAAAGAAGACCAAATTGTCTTCAAGTTCTAATTCAAGAATGATTAAGGTAGCAGCCTTTCTGTTCTTTAATCTTAGCTCCAACACTGTTATCGGCTCTGTTTTAATCCCTCCATCCCATAACACAAGTAGTTAACCGTCAAACACCCTTAAATATAACTACCCTCTCCATCCGTATTTATAAATATGGTATAGATTAAAAAACTTCACTAATAAATTGGGCTTGAGCTAAAGTCCAGAAGAGGTTTTAGCCTGGCCTAATGGGTCTCTAGCATTGCCGAACCTGAATCAACAAAGTTTCAATGTCTCACAGAATTAAGCATCTATGCATTACATCTTTTCTTTCATCCCAAAAAAAAATTCACAATCAACCATGCAAGACGAATGATTCCATCTTAATGTTTTACAAGCTCTTTAAAGCAGGCAGCAGTAAGATTGGCCTCATCTATATTTAGCAATAGAGAAACTAAAACAACATAATTACATGCTCATCTTTTACCATCCCTTCTCCCTCCAGAAACCCAGAAAGAAAATTGTATCAAACACATATTTTATATATATATAGTCCACCTTAAGATCATCACTTCACAGTTCAAATCTGTGAAAGAAGATTTAGCATTGCTGGGCGTGGCCTGCATTTGGCGATCAATGGTTGAGCCTTTGGCATGGTTAGGCCAGGTCCCTCAGTCATATCAACCAACTCCTTGCCATATCTCTCCCAATCGAAGCATTGAATGATTGAACCCAATGTAGCCCCGACCATACGCAATGCCAACCCCTCCCCAGGGCAGCCTCTTCTTCCAGACCCAAAGGGCATGAATTTGTATCCAACCCTTGTTCCCTCTAGGCCTTCGAATCTCTCTGGCTTGAACTTTCTTGGCTCGTCCCATAACTTGGGATCGTTATGTATAGCCCACACATTCACCAAGAGCATGGTGCTCTTTGGGACTCTGTAGCCCCCTACTGTGGTTTCCTCTGAGGACTCATGTGGTATCAGTAGAGGGCCTGCTGGGTACATCCTCAAGGTTTCGTTTATAATGCAGCGTAAATAAGGGAGATTGGCCACATCTGACTCATCCAATAATCTGTCATTTCCAACACATTTGTCAATTTCATCTTGTGCTTTCTTTAACGTTTCTGGGTTATTTAGCATTGCAGACAATGCCCACTCCATTGTTCCAGCTGATGTGTCAGTTCCAGCTGCTAATAACACCTGCAAAGATTGTTTGAAATAGGTACTAAATGAAAACAATTCTATAAACCAGAAATTGAAATCCCACCAAAAAACATTAACTTAAACATTCAAACCTTTAAATAAACAATGATCTTTTCTCTATTAGCTATACAACTTTGAACTAAATGACTTTGGCAGAACTATTTTGACTAAGGTTTTTGTTAAATTCTTAATTGGCCAACATGAACCAACAGAATTTCAGCAGGAAAGATTTCTTTTTCTCAGGGTTTCTCATAAACATGCTATTTGACATTACCAAATAACCTAAATCTTATTTTAGACTTTTGAACCTGGAAAAAATAAGGTCTAACAAAATGAAGAAGATTCATTATTTTCCACAAACAAACAATACAAACAAATTTAATTTGTCATTAGTTACACAGTCAAACAATAGCAAAGTCTTTCGGTGGTAGATGATGACAGCCATTGACTTCTGAGACATGAGCGCGGAAATAAGGATACCTATTAAATCAAATGCTAGGATATTGATTTTGAGAATCAACGTGATTATCACATGAACATTAATACCTAGGAAGGTTCCTCTTCTTACCAAATCAAGATCTTACGATCTTCTAATTTATCAACTCCAATTGTGTTAGTATTTATCAAAGACTATTGCTTAATAAATTCTGACCAGTATTTACCAGTATTTATCAAAGACTATTGCTTAATAAATTCTGATCATTAATGGGGAGCTTTTGTGGAAACAGTTAGAGAACAAAACAAAGAATCAACAAAATCCAAAGGAAAGTTAAAAGAGTGTACTCTTACGTGTTATCTGCCAAGAGAATAGGGATAGTATCATTTGGTGGGATGAGCAAGAGGGGTTTGATATTTTGATGATTGAACAAATATCCCATGTAAGTAATAATGGTGAATAAGAATTACAGTTCTCAAATAGAATAAAAATTTGGAAAATTAATGGAAAGATTATAAAAGAAAAATTACCAGCATTAGGCTTCCAATAAGTCGATCCTTGTAATATTCTGGCTCAGTTTCTTGAAGCGACAACAGCACATCAATCAGAGATTTCTTCTTTTCTGCTCCGTTCTTCTCCATTTTGTTACGACAATCACTAATCAGATCATCTATGAACTTTTCCCTTTTTACTCGCAGTTCCTTCAAGCTCTGTTCCACACCGCCCAATTTTAACCACCGCACCACAGGGAGAAAATCTCCAATATTCGAAGAGCCAATCCTCATCGTCTCCGTCACAATTTCCCTAAACCTCGTCGCCTCCTCTATATCCTCCACATTCTCACCGTAATACCTCTTCCCGCCGATCATTCTCATCATAACATTTAGCAACATCTCAAACAGGGTCGTTTTCATGTTCACGGCCTGTTCCGCTTCGGAGGCCGAATAAAGCCTAAGAATCGTTGACTTAATTTCATCAACTCGAATCCCATGAAGCATTTGAAGCCGATTCGAGGATAGAATTTCCAAAGAAGCGATTCTTCTAAGGTTTCGCCAATGATCTCCGTAAGAAGACCACGCCAAAGAAGTGTAGTTGAAGCCTATGTATTTTCCGGCCATCAAATGAGGACGGTTGGCGAAGATAATATCATGCTTGTGAAGGCACTCCTCCGCAGCGGAAGGGGAGGACACCAAAAGGACTGGGCGTGATCCGAAATGGAGTAGGAGTACAGGGCCATAACGTTCAGAAATTTTGGCCAATCCTCTCTGTAGAGGCTTTTTGATCAGGTAAAGGTGACCAAGAATGGGCAAATTTATGATGGGGCTTGGTGGGAGATTCTTCAGTCTCTGGAGGAAATACTTGGTGAAGATGTACAGGAAAATGAAGAGAGGAAGGTAAAGGTGCAGAGACTCCATTAATGAATGTAAATGGATTCAAAGTTTCTCGTTAGTTGGCAGCCAGATTCATATTTATAGTATACCATACTTCTCAGCACCTCTTTGAAAAGATGCTTACATAATTATTATTTTATTTTTTGTTATTTTTATGTGAGGTATATATTTTTATCGCCCTTTGAGGATAAGCTTTGATACTTCATCCAGCTGTAAAATTGATCTTTCTTTAATAAATATTTTACTTCAAAAATAAATGGAAAAATCTTGGGTAATAAATTGGAACTCTGATGTTGTGGCGCAACTCTCGGTCAGTGCCAGTCAAATAACTCTCAATAATAATAACTACGTTAAAAATTTTATTTGTACTATCTTTTAAGAAAATTATAATTTATTAATATTTTATTTAAGGTAATATAGTATTCTTCGTTTGAAAATTTAAATAATTTAATTATTTTCTTAATTTTTGTTCATGTTTTAAATAGAAATTACTAATGTAAAACAAAGGTAATATAAAAAATATATATATATAGTTTTCAAAAAAAAATTAGCTAATTTAAAAGTCTGACACTCGTAGACAAATTATTTTAAAAATTTATATATATATACACAATTTTGTTAAGGTGCGCTCCGGAGCGTATATATATATATATACACGATTTTACTAAGGTGCGCTCTAACTGTTACCGTAACGAAATTCTTACTACAATACTCATGCAGCCAACCAAACAGAATAAAAATTCCGTATATATATATATCTATACAGAAATTCTATTATGTGCATTTGTATACACTATCAGTGAAACGACATCGTTTCACTTAGATAGATTAGTGAAATGACATCGTTTCATTAATGGTGCACATAGGTACACATAAACAGGTGCACGTAATAGAATTTATATATATATATATATATAATTATATTTATATGCATATGTATATCACGAGACTAATAAGAGCAGGATTGAAGAATATGTTATAAACTTTTGTGGAACAAATTGGGACTAATTTTATTTTAAGATGAAATATATCTGAGACAACGGTAAGAAGAATGTATAAGCTTTTATAAATTTTGTTTGAATGTGCATATCAAACTTATTCTATTTTGGTCTAATAAGTTTTGAATGAATGGCATGATGGTAATAAAAATTGGGTGTTAAAATTATTCGCGTGACTTGAAATTCTTCTTCTTTAAATCACAAGTCATTAGTAATCATTTTGTAAAAATTATATATTTTTTTTTCCTAAAATATCCTCTAATCACTTTTTCAAAATTTTGAGCATTATTATATCATTAAAGGGGTAATAGAGAAAAAATATTTTCAAAAAGCTAAATAACTAATAATAATGACTTATAATTAGTGATAAGAAAAAAAATAATTAAAATGAGTGACTAGGGTGTATTAAATTTTTTTTTAAAAAAATTCCAAATATAAAATTATTAGTGGTATCAATTTAACTAATAGCGAGATTATATGTATATTGAAGAGAGAATGGCATGAATTTTAAAATTCTTCCTCTTGAAATGCCAATCACGAGATTTTTCTATAAATAAAAAATAATGATTTGACTATTTTCGTTAAGCAAGAATTCTTTTATGTGTGCATTATTAGTGAAACGTCATTTTATTAATCTATCTAAATGAAACGATATCGTTTCACTAATGATATATATAAATGCACATGAACATGTGCACATTATAGAATTCTTGAGAAAATTACCACACTACTATCGTTAAACTGAGGTTATAGACCCTACTATTTTATGTCAAACCTAGGACTCAGGTAGTGGGGTCCAACCTTTTTCTAAAAAAAATTATTATATTTAGTCTCTGGAAATTACAATTTTCCCGTCTAGTTTCCCACAAATCAAACGAATCGATTTCCTTGCTTTCCTTTGGGGTTTCTTTTTTTCGTCAAATAAGACTGCATAAATTGTCTATTGTTTCGTTCTAGAAGATTTTGAGTGCGAGGGTTGTTTCCGCGGAAGATTCCCACCACTTAACCTCTGGAAATTATGGTGCGAAAGCACCCAAGAAAGAAAGTAAACGGACAAATTATTAAAAAATTAAAACTTAATAAGATAGGTGTAATAAAGGCAATCGGACAACGTTATTTACTTTGGAAAATTGTGGTCACTTTCGGGGAGAGACCAATTTGGTTTCTATTTTCTGTTAACGTGTCTTGCATTGCATCAAATCAAACAAGCACAAATCTTCTCCGCAACCAAATAGGAGTACTCAATACTTCATCAATAAATATAAATTATTTTAATTAATTTTTTATGATTAATTATTATTATTAATTTTTTAAAATATTTTTTCACTAATAATATATTTATAAGATGATATTTTAATTTTAAACCGATTATTTATATTTAACTATGGAAAGAGCTCTTAATGGTTGCTTCTAACAGGAGGCCAAATGTACGGGTCAGTTTTCTGCGACTTTGGAAACTTCCGCGGACGACCAAAGACCAAAAAAACTTCATTATCTTTGAAGTCTCTTTCTTAAGATAGACTTTAAAAAAAATAAAATATAAATTTTTTATTGATATTTTCCTTAAAATTAAGTGATTTAGATTTCATGTTGCTAACTAAATTAATTACTCATCATTAATATGTATTACTATAATATTTATCGATAAGTATGAACTTAGATATCATTATCAATTTTAAATATACATTTGAGAATAACAAAAACAGCTACTAAGCAATTGATTCTAAGTATGTCTACATTCATATTTCTATTTTGAACTCATGAGTACAAGACTTGGCATTAATGAAATATGAATTTTGTATCTAGTGTTTTTTTTTTAAAAAAAAAGTTAATACGTCTCGCTTCCAGATTTAAATGTTTGTTTCCATTTTAAATTATTTAAAAACGAAAGTCTTATTTTTAAAAATATGTATACTTTTAATTAATCTAAGGTCTCATAAGTCATCTCCATTGATTTAACGATTCCAAAGATCTTACTATTAATTAATATTTTTTTAAAAAAGAGTAAAATGTTAAATTTTGGTCAAGTTAACGGGTCTATTTGGATAAGGATTCAATTTTAAAGAATCAAAAAGTAAGTTTTTATCCACTTTTTAAAAACAAGTTTTATAGTTTTTAAGGGTTAAACCCTTATTTGAATGAAAAAAGTTTGAAAACCTTTTTAATATGTTTAAAGACCCTACTACCCTTAGTATTCTATTAAATTTTCCAATCATGCCACCTAGAAAATCCATCATCTATTCCCTCAGACTCAAATGTATACCCACTACCTCATGTTTCCATCATTCTGAATAACATTTTTAGACATCAAATCCAAGCTAGACTATGAAATCTATATACAATTACAACTATAATTTTAATCCAATCTAACACTCAACTTTTTCACTCCCTGAGTGAAAAAAACATGTCATCTTCATTATTCTGGTAACAACTCGAACTTTGAATCCCACATATCCTTGCTTCAAACATTTTGAAGGAGAAGATTCAAGATCTAAAAGATGGATATGTTCAATTGAAAGAAATAATGACAGGTAAACAATGATCGATTGCCCATGTTTCGATGGAACAATAGATTCTAGCAAAATTGTTATTTAAAGCAAACAACGGACAATTTCGTCTTGGATAGAAAAGAGGAAAAAATCCAAAATCCCTTGTCCAAATACACCCATCATTCAATTTCAATGTCAAACATTGGAAGAAAAAAAAATCTATTTAGAAAATAGCAAGTCATAGAATTGATGACATTGAACTTTGCGTACAAATTGCTCCTTAGAATCCGGTCATAGTACGCCAGTAGCCTGTAGGTTATTGCAGAGGTCATAGGGGCAGTCGTCGCAACATTTGCAGAAGACTTACTGAAAATATGGCAGTGAAACTGGTCAACTTGACGTGTAGGTTTTTTTTTGAGCTTTTATCTGATTTGACGTGTGTTATGAAATCAAAAAAATAATAAGATGTCAAATTTTAAATTGAAAAATTTTGGACTATGATATCCAGGCAAAACCCCATGTCGCAGGGCGATTCTCAGCAAGTCGCAAGCAACATGGTGAGTACCAGCAAATCGTCAGGAACAAACTGCTGGCTGGCCAAAATGAAGTATGTTGAATTATGGCATGGCAAAACATAGCTAATTGGATGGATGTTGCTTTCCGATGTGGCGACGTAAAGAGAATTCTTTTTTGGCCCTAACCTTATGACCACTACAACCTTTGAATTGTCATCTCAGTAAAAATTACGAATCGTCATCTTATTCAGGGACTCCTGTGAAGACTAGTGACTTTTACAATTTACAAGTATGGCTCTGATTGGGAGGGTATACCGGTGGGCAGAGGGAGGAGAAGGATGGGAGTAGTGGTGACCGGTTAAACACTGTAAAATGATTATATCCTTTCACAGTGTTTACTACAAGTATAACCCCGTCAAAATGATTATATCCTTTGCATTTTTTTCTTTAATTTTTGATTTATTTTGTTTTTTCGGTGTTGGTTATCTATTGGATATTTCATTTGAATAAATGCTTATGAAATCTAGTCCCTGGAATCATTTGAAATCCTTGACTTGTGATTAACAAGACAAACGTGATGCGTACATTGAATATGTTGTCGTCGCCATGTGGGTAGCGACAACCTTCCCATCAATTAGGTGCGTTCCCATCAGTTAGCACTTTGTTTGCCACTTGACGCAGCAATTTGCTAGTAATCGCCGTACTGGTTTGCAAACTTGCTATAAATTGCGATGTGACATGGCATTTGCCCGGAAATTGTAATCCGAGACGATGTCGGGTTTCAAAATTTTTAACCCAAAAAACTTACACTCCATTATTTTTTTTGATCTCCGAGGATACTTCTAATTTGGAAAAAACTTGTATTTTTAGTCATGTTATTAAAAAATGCAAATTAACTCATCAACAAATAAAATTTATTTTAACAAGCATATCCATTATTAATAGCTTTTTTCTTTAATTTTCTTAGAGTAAAACCAAAAAAAAAAAAAAAAAATTTTAAACAACAAGAAAAGAAAAAAATTCGGACCAACTTTTAGCTAATAAAAATAATTTCACATGAACTCAGACTATAAGTAAATTGGCTATGGTATGGATGATTGCTCACGGTTTTTTTATCATCTCTTCTCTACAATTTAAACAATGAAAAGCTTATGTATCTTCATTTTTTGTTAATAGAATCTTTTTAGAAAAAAATTTATTATTTCTCATTATGTGCAAGTTTTGAAACTCATATTTTACAAGTAATTAGATTAAATTTTATTTTAAAAAAAACTATTAAATTTTAACAAATTTTACACATCAACCCAGTCATTGTTGAGAAGTATTTTACCAGAATTTTTGAAATAGGAATATTTGTAATCAGTGATTAAATTTATTTAATATTCTTTCCTTGTAGAATTGAATGTTATGTTTTTTAAAATAGATAGTATTTTAATATCAAGTTTCTTTATTCAACTTCTTAATATAGAATTTATATCTATGGTCTACTAACCAAAGTTACTGTTAGATATTTGTTGGCTATTATTTTGGTGTTTATCCGGGCATCTATTATTTTAGTTTTTAATAATTATAGGTGTTTGAGTCTTATTAATATCTGTGAAGATTTGCTGGTTGCCTATTCT